>CM073769.1:87751037-87931025 GCA_037158775.1 Hetaerina titia | reverse complement strand
ATATTTATTTATAAATGAGGAAGTACTAGGGAGAGTGGGTGAGGAGAGGGGTTTGTAGAAAGAAATCCTATGGAGGCAGGAAAAATGGATGAAAGACGTATTGAGCGGCAGTGGAATGTTGAAGAAGGTAATAGAGGGGAGAATGTTAGGCAAATGAGGAAAGGGCAGGAACAGGATAGGGATGTTGGACGGGATAAAGGGAGGAAGGAAGTACACAGGGATGAAGGGAGGAAGGAAGTACACAGAGATGAAGAGGGACCTGATGCAGATTAAGTCGCTGGATTGGGTTTTGTTATGAGTCACAAAACATTTATTTGATAGTTGTGTCCATCCAAAAACCTACCTTAACCGGTAGATTACCTAATAATAATATATATTTATAATATTCTAAATTATTCCCTGGACGAGTAAAGATATGTGGAGTCGAATTGGTTTCATTTATACCGCAAGAGTGCAAGGTTTTGGTTTCAAAATAATTAACATAATAAATAAACATATAAGACGTATCGCTCAAAGCTGCCTTGTTGCTCCTTTCGTCACTTTCACCGCGATCGAAATAGTGAGCGCACACTGTTAACAAAATATCAACCTGTTGGTAAACCTCCTCATTCACTTCATACCCTCGTCTTATACTTAATGCTTTGTGCGCTTGCTTCCTCAAGGGCCCTCGGAGCAGGAAGCAACAACGGCTGTGCCCTGTCTGACGCCCGCCGACCCAAACTCCCTGAAAATATCCTCCTCCTTTTCTCTCCAGGCGCACAGGGAGGGAGGGAGGAAAGGGGAGGTTAAGGTCGGCGCTCCTCTGAGGGGGGGCTAGCTTCCTCAAAAGCCTCGCACGGCCGCCGTTGAACGAGGGATTCTCTGAGAACTCCCAAGGAGAGGTTACGAGGGGGCCGCCCACGCGTTTTACCCTGTGAGGCCGAGTTACTTAACTCGGGTGGCCTTGGAGGGAAAGCGCCATGACAGACGCGTGCGCCCGACAACACTCAAGTCTGATGAAGTCATAAACGAATGAGACCAAAACGTAGGCGAAGGAACTTGACAAAATTTCAGTGGTCAAACCAAACAAGGAGGGTTGTGAGGGACCCTTTCAAAAATAAATTAAACCGATCATGGATGTGTTTTCCGTTGTGAGTGAGGACTCTTCCCTGTTCACTAAGGGAAGTAGAACAGACGTTCCGAGAAGCACTTCGTTTCATCATTACCCTTCCGTCTCGCGTAATTCCCTGTTTTCTTGTTGTTCCACCCTGTCCCGTTAGTCGGGCGCTTGATTTAGCTTCGATAGGTTTGATTTTCAACTATGACCAAATGGACCTAAAGAGTTCCAGGATTCCTGGAAAGGCAGGACGCGGTGCCTCTTATCCCTAAATAGCACAGTACTTAACCCAAACGACGATTTCTTTTTCATTATTGAATAATCCTAATACTAACAATCCCAAAACATCAGATTTGGCCGGAGGGAATTTCTTTCCTTGTGCCGCCCGCGGTTTCCAGGAAAGATAAGTAACCAGAGTTGCGATCTTCGATCATCTTCTTTTGTGCAATGGTGTTTTCCCTATCTACGATAAAACGCGATTTTCCCCCCTTAAATACGTCGGTAATCACGGATCTGTCGATTCAGATCTAATGATTCGTCGCAACGCCCTAATTGGCACCATGCTGGGTTTCGATATGTTAAATTTGAAGAGCGGCGATCGAACTGTCTTCATCCATAACATTTTATTAACGACAACACGTTATAAGGACCATGATCACGTCCCTGGATGGCCACACGGTATTAGAGATGATTAAGGGAGTACAGATTCAAACGGAATCGAATTCAGGTCCTCCGGTATGGAGTCGAAGTCTCTGACCGCTATGCTACAACGCCCCTTGGTAAGTCGAAATGTTTACGCCCGCTGCCTGCATCTTGTGGGAGTCTTATGAGGGCAAGAAATGGATCCATCCCATCAACCTTTGCGCCTCGGAAGGAGACCCCATCCGTAGGACAGAGCGCATCCACCGATTCCCGTCGTAACCAAAACAACACGCCGCCGAGGGGAAGGGATAGGTGCCCTCCTCCCTATTCGAGAGTTCCTTCTTTTTTGTGTGTTGAGTGCGCGTGGAGGAGAGAGCGTCGTATTTTGGTTCGGTTCCTCCTGAAAGCGGCTCAAGAGCGCGTCCCTCCCTCTTCCCCCGCCTCCCCCTCGCCTTCCCCCACCCCCGTCAATACAAATCCAGCACATGCCACCCCTCCCCCGAAACTCTTCCCCTATCTCCTCTCTCCGACCCAACCCACACAACAGCCCAAACGCTGCTCCTCCTAGCCTCCCTCCCTCCCTCTCCTTCCTCCGACATTTCAAGTTACGCTCTCTCCGAGGTAGGATCAAACCTTTTGGTTGCACTGCTGAGGCCTGCCGTCATTCGTGGACATCATCTCCCGGAGTTTTTTCTTTCACGCATCCTCGCACAGCGAAAGGTAAGCCTGAATAAGTTGTTAGTGCCCTATTCATGCATGACTAAGAGGACGCTAATTATATCCTGAGTGATTTGCACTTCATCCTCGAGGTCAAACGAGGGTTCCGTCGGCTTTCACGGTACCGCTCGTCGCGGTTTCGCGCTTTGTTTTTTTTTAATTATCCTTCGCATCGTATTAAATACTTGAGCTTTACCCTCACTCACGACTCTCCTTGAAATATACATAAAGAATACGTTGTTCAATTTTAGGGAAATGTGAAAAAAAAGGTTAATGAGCAATGTTATCTCTCGTTCGCTATCCGCTGGCCTCATTTGGAAAATGCTGCTAGTTTATGGAATCCTCATGAATCTGGATAGATAGCCGAATTAGATACATTGCGTGCAGCGTAGAGGGGCTGGATTTTTTTAAACTTTGTAATGACAAACCGATTTGCGTATCAAATTTATTAGACGGTCTAGGGCTAGGAGCCTGCAGAGTGCTATGTAATGTAAAAATCTTGGAGTGGTGGAGCTGAGGCCAGAGCGGTCCATTTGCGACGCGTTGAAATCCATTCGCTTTCCCGCATTTTCTTTCCTGCATCAGTGGACGCCTCGTGCGGACGCCTCAGCGCGGGCTTTGGCCATCGTGCTCCAGAGCGCAGGCGCAGAGAAAGACATCGTTTCTTGAAATCGCAGTTTGAGCATGTCACGAGCGAATAAACCATTGCCAGGGTTGGCCTTGTTTATTTATATTTTCAACTCTCCTGGATTTCTCTGTCCATTACCGGATCCAAACAGTCTCCACTACTGCCTTGGGAAGTTTTATTTTTATAATAGGAAGCCTACCGCTTAAATTACGTATCGATTGCCTACTTATTCTACGGGGCAAATTCTACATGTGCACTCTTCCCCGTAAGTATGAGTTTAGGAGAATCCCTGAATTCGAAAATAAATTCTTGCAGGCAATTGAATCGTTCGCGAAAATGAAACTCAACAAGTCCTTAATTCGACGCCAAGCACTTATCTGTCAATGTTGCTAAGTCAAGGCATTGAATATACGTGTGTTGCATGAATGGCTTTTTCTAACGTGGTCATTACAATGTCACAAGAGAGGAGCACGCGGGCTCAGGCTGGGTTGGGAGATTCAAAATTGTGTATACATTTAATAGCGTCCGTGGAAAACGTCATTATTCCCGTCACACAAGAGTCGAAGCTGAATTCCCACTTAACAAAGTGTATATTTCACGCGTAATTGGGCGGTAAGAGCTCAACGCACCTCTTCCAGCTGCCGCAACAGCCTTTTAATTCCCATGTTTGTGAAAATGGAGGCAGAAGGACGCCAGTTCCCTCCCATATCGTTACAATGAATGGACGAATTTATCACTGTTACCACTCGTTTCGTGAATTCTGCACCTCATTACTTTGTTCGAGGAGAGGAGAAACGTTTTCCGCTAATCGGGCACGCTCTGAGGGAAGCATTACTCCGACTGCCACTTGGGTTCATTAATTGGCACTTCAACCAAGCTCAGTGGTCGTGACGGTCGGCTGACGAGGTACACAGATCGTGGGATTCTGCTTGGCCTTTGGCTACCTAATGTCACATTTTCCAAAATCCAGACTTTAAACTTTCCACAAGGAAAAGTAACGAGGAAAAATGGGGGTAAAAATATTCGGGTCAGAATCAGTCTGGTGTGCGATCACCTCCTACTACACACTCTAGCAGTGGATTACAGAGCACTATGCAATATATATATATATATATATATATATATATATATATATATAATATTATTTGGGTTTGAAGAAAACAGAGGTAGCTTTGTGCAAAATATTTTTCAAAAACCAGCTATTAAAGATTTAGGAGTAGATGAACGCCGATATCAAAGATGAAACAGTCCGAAGAATCTACACGTAGTAGTCGCATTGAGAAAGGGTTTTACACGAATCGAAACAAATGTGTATTCACCCCCTGTCATGCTTCACCCCCTAGCAGTGACTTTTAGGGTACCATGGATGAATAATAAAATCAGAGAAATAACACGAAAGAGAACTAACTGACTGTATGGACTTGCGAAACACGCTTTTGTATTTCTTAGCGCCCGGCAAAGCAATCGATCCACACATGAACACACCAGACTTATTTTGACCCGAACCCTACCGCGGTCGGACAACTTAATTCTGATCCCTTACCGTCCGTGGAAAAAATGACATTAAATCTGTGTGTTCTACACTCAATCTGACGATTAATAACTTAATAACGCCTTTCCGCGAAAGTGGAAGAAGTCACTCCCCCGGTGAATCCGTCCGAAGTTCACGGTTGGTTTAACGAAAAAGAAAATTATTTCGTGTATGTAGGAACGGCACCGTTGCCGGCACCACAATGAAAAACCCGCATCCTCTACTTTAAAAAAAGTCAAACATGCAATGGGCGATTTAAAATATCATGACAGGTGGCAAATCATCTCATTCCACAGTGTACGTATAATAATACTTGCCATTGATCCTGCACGTTCCTTTCGTGTTGGCCAAGCTTATTATAGCCGATGTCTATCGGAATGCCAAACTCTACCTATTTACAAACAACCGCTAGGATGTGTGGCAGGGGGTGATGACTATTATTATTACACACCCACATATATATATTACTGGGTGAACTCTACCATCACCTACCAAACCGACCTTTGGGTTGATTACTGTGTTTATGGTTACGTATGTATGTGTGTGTGGTTTGGTATGATGCGGGTAGTCCAGGAGTAGAGCGTTGGACTACTGACGCTAGGGCCCGGGTTCTTTTCCGGGCATGCCTCTCTGGTCACCCTCAACCCTACTCAAGCTGTGTGTTTTCGGTACCATATCTTCCTGGGAAACCATAGCCGGCACGGAGAAATGAACTAGCTCCCCCTACCCTGTCGTGTGAATTTCACACGCCGCCGGACTCAGTTTTTGGAAAAAGAACAATTCCCGCCCGAACGCCTACTGCATTGGGAACACCGAAATGGAATGTGCACATTCAATTAAATACATGCCACGAAGCTGCGACTGGCAGGGTAGCAAGCAGATAGATAATTAAGAAAAAATAAGTACATATGAGCATAAAAACGGTTTTAGAATAGTTTCCATTGAATTCAATCAATTTTAATTCTTTAAAATTATTTATACTTTGTAATAAACAATCAGGAGTATTTAATTTTCGAGATTGAAATTCTGATACTCCAATATCTCTAGAATAGATCCTTGATATCCTTAGGAGAGTTCATGTAATAAAATTAGAGAGATAATCTATGGAATAGATAGATTTACAGGTAAGATGTCTTTTTTCCCACGAAGGATAAGGTATCCGAATAATGTTGCTCGACCACGCTAAGAGGGAACAGTATTCTCGGTCCAAAGTGGTCTTGTGTGTAATCACCCACTGCCACACACACCAGCGGTGGCTTGCAGGGTACTATGTAATGAAATGCATAGTGTGTGGCAGGGGGTGGTAATGAACCAGGCTATTTAAACCCGGAACCAAAATACTGTCCCCTCTAGCACGGTCAGACCATTCCGATACTTTACGATTCTTTGGAAAAATGACATCTTAAACGGACTTTTTTTTTAAAAAAAAGCTTGTCACGTGATAAATTTAGTGTTAGAGAGAAACAAATGGGAAAATCTAAAATAAAATAAAGTTTTTCTGATTTATTTTTTCCTGAGAATGCAAGTCCCATAATTGGCTTTGTGCGAAGTTTTTCGCAAAAGATATCGTGTTGAATTGAAGAGTATAATATAAAAAAAACGAAAAATTGCAAGAAGTGCTTCAGCCAACGACGCGGAGCAAGGCGAAAAGCAGGAAGCCACTCGCCTCGAAGTCTACACAATCGTTTCCCGGCGACCATTGTGTGTGTCTGTGCGTGCGTGCGGCAATTGGGTGCGGTGAGCCTACGCACTGTTCGCTTCACTCCCACCCCTCTCCTTCTTCCCTTTGCGAAGGAGGCGCGTCCGTGGGGGCAGAAAGTGGATTGGGGAGGGGGGTGGGGGTGGAGAGGGAACAAAAAGAGCACGCCAGTCCAGAGGGTGACGACGCTTAGGTCATGCCTCTTTTGCCTGACGCCGAATGCGAAAGAATTCCTCCACAGAGCACGAGTCACTGCCGTTACGTCGCTCCTTCTTTGAATAAGCATTACGTAACGAGGATGAGGGGAGAAAGAAGACAGGAGTGAGCAAAGGTGGTCGACGCACCAAACGTTTTCATTATACTTCATAATAAACATTAACGTCCATCCTCGTTGCGTGCGTTCCCTTGATTCGGGGAAGCGTTCGGACCTCATCACTTGAAAATAATTTATATAATATATATAGACACACACACACATACACTGCCAGCCACCGCCGAGGTGTGTGGCAGGAGGTGAATACACACCAGAATGATTTTACCTAAACATGATCCTACCGCGGTCAAACAATGTTTTCATGATCCCCTACCGTTCCTGGAAAAAAATGAGATCTAAATTCTATCTGTTCTACACTTAATCTCTCTAATTTTACTAGCATGATCTCCCCTACCGTAGTACGATGGGGGTAACAATACATTTCCAACATCATTCCTAAAGAGATGTCCTTCCAACCAATGAAAGAGATTTAATCTGTAATTTAACCTTCGCTCCGTGAGTGATTCCCAGCCTAGCTGCTCTATAATTCTGGATAAGCTACTAAGTTTATCACGACAACGTTTTACAAATCTAGCTTCTCTACGCTGCACGCGATCCAATCCGGAACTCAATCCAACTTCGCGAGGTTCCCGTATACTTGCAGCATATTCTAAATGAGGTCTGATCAACGACAGATAACATTTCTCTTTAACAGTTTCATCACATTTTCCCAGGAATCTTCCAATAAATCCTAATTTTCTGTTAGCTTGTCCACATATTCCCCGTTTGTGTTTCATCCAGGAGAGATCGTGAGTGAGGGTCACGCCATAAGTATTTAATTGGGTCTACACATTCCATTTCGGGGTTCCCAATGCAGTAGGGGCAATTCAAACGAAGAAGATCATGATAACTAGATATACACACACTAAGGTATCTACCTATGTGAGATGCATTTATCTACGCATACTTTAGTCTGGTATGTATTCACCCGCTGCCACACACACACCCTATCGGTGGCTTGAAGGGCAATAAAAAATGCAAAAATACGAGAAGAGCTGTAGAAGGACAATAACTACAGCTTCGACAATGCATTAGGTTACTAAGAATGAAAATGTAAAAATATTTCCCCCACTTGCGCGATTAATTTGAAAAAATGGCAAGAAATCCATTCGAGTTCGTACCTCCTCGGTTATTCAAACTTAAAAGTCAAGGGCCGAGTGCCAAGGCAACCATGTAAAAGTTCTAAATGAAGAAAAACTACATCTACGTAATAACGTCAAGAGATCTGCCGGTGAAAAAATTGGTGTAGTAGATTCAGGAACCGAAAATACTTTTCTTGCTCTGTGACGCATTTTTCGATTGAGCGTTTGCTCTGCGTACCCGAAAGAATCTTCAGATATAATCGTATTAGATTCCTGCACATTGAAGCATTGAACTCTACTACGGTTAAAAAAAAACTTTAACGCATTCTATTCGGGGCGTCGTCAACAGGCGAGCAAAGTACCTGTGACCTATTTTTTTTCTTTTAAGCGACGTTTTTTTCTTACGTGCAAGATATTTTTTTCTCATCCTGCCGAATAAGAAAAAAAATCTGGCTTGCCTTGGGTCAAGTAAATGCTATGGGATGCCAACACGACAAGAGTTCCAGTTCGTCTCGCCGGAAAACCGTCAGAAATCAACCCGATTGCTAAGATGATCAGCATTCGGACGAGTTTCAGTTGATCTCCCTGAAAAAAACTTGCAAATCAATCCAACCAGTGAAATCTCCCTCGATCGCCATCTACGCCCAATAGGAAATCCCTCCCAAGACACGAGATGCGACTAGAGTGATGTCACTGCCTGCGTCATAACTTTCGAGACCATGTGATGCATCGAGTAAGCAGGCGAAAAGGGCGACGCAACAACGGCATCGATAATTGACGGGTGAAAAATGCGAACTCTTATGGACGTACAACGAATGAATCCGCTAAAAATAAACCCGAGCCTGCGTGTGTCGAATGATGCATCTTCCTCAGAATTCAGCGTTTCCCGAGCGATTGCGCGAAAGGAACACACAAGAGGGCAGTGGATGGTAGGGGGGAGGAGGTCGAGGTGGGGGGAGAGAAGAAGGGCGTGGGGAAAGATGCGTAGCTCCTAGGCGTAGCTCTCACGTAACCATGGCGGTATGCGGCGGGGAAGATGGAGTGGGACAGCTTCGTGGACTGGGGAGGGGGGGAGAGATGAAGGGAGGAGGGGGAAAGGGCGGTTGAAGGGGAAGGCCGTGGTGGGCAGCCCTTTGAGAATCTCTAAACCCCCGCCCCCCTCTCCGTCCCGAACCAGCTCCTTACCCCCCTTCCCTCACCAATCCTACTTTCTCCTCCTCTCCACCAGCGGGTCCCTACCACACACACACACACGCTCTCAACGACTCCCATTCCCCTCGCCCCCCTTCCGCACATCCTCTCTCCCCGCACGGTCTTTCCGCCCGACCCGCCTTCCCCCGGACAGCGACGCCTCGCCTCTCCTTTTCTCTCTCCGGCACCACAGAGCCGACGCTTCCTCGCCCGAACGGAGGTACGTACGAGGACACCGAAGGCCTTCTTCACCAGCGTCTGTCCCCCTCCTCAGCGGGCGGCTCGCTCGCCCGTCCGCGGGAAAAAGGAGCGCACCGACGCGTTCTGCACCTCGCCTGATTACGCAACGCCGTGCATGGGATCTGCTCTCCTCCCCGCAATTTTCTTCCCACGTATTTTTATTTGCTTCCCATACACCCAAATAGCCTTTTGATTCCGATTGAGCGCCCGAACCGGGGAATGCGAGGAGAGGATTTATTTCGATCGCGGACACTTCCTCATCCGTCATAGCGGCCCCGCCCACCCGTCGACCGGCAAATTCAGGCTGTTGTGCTCGAAGAAGATACGAGTGCATTCGTTCCATTAGTGTTTCCCTTAGTTTTCAGTTAGTTTCACATCTTCCTATGCAAGTCTCCACGGTCTTCGCTCATTCAAATAACAAAAGACAACCATCCATCCGAGTGCGCTGATAGTTGCGGAAACAAAGACGCCGGGCAATTGGTGAATGAATGGGAAATGGGTGGAAATTTGTGTCCTATTGTATCGGCAAACTCGTGATTTGGATGTGGATTCATGGTTTCTGGCTCCCCTAGGGACAATTTTATGGTCACCAATCACCTTTTGTAAGGACTGGGTGTCTTAATTAACGACTGAGGCAAACTGCATCGATCATTCCAGCCGATTTGCTCGATGGTCACCAAGGCCAGGCCATCCGTACAAACCCCTCCACCATCGTACCCCCGGTCCCTTCTCGACCCCATCTACGCCGTATTATTTTCGGTGGTTCCCGCTTGATGCGTTCACCCTCTCCTTGAATTACCCGCCGAAACGGACGCTTTCATGGCTCTTAATTTTTATTTCTAGAGGTGACGAGATCAGAGACTACCCAAGGCTGTTACTTGTCGAGGAGAAAACCGCCCACGAAACTCAACCATCATGCCTGACTTAAGCAGCCAGCTCAAATCCCCACCCTTTCTGCTGAAATGGGTCGAACTGGTGAGTGTTTCCCAGATTTATTTTTACGAAGATATAAAACTATTTAAATGGCACAATATTTTTACGGTTCCAAGGGGCGAATTGGATGCCAGAAAATCGTTCATAGCAAAAGCTATGAGCGGTTACATAATGTTTATCATGCTCATCCTTGAATTTGGTTTAAATTCCATGGTAATGAAGCTATCGACCATCTGGAAAGCAAATAAAATATCTCATTTTTCATGAGGTAATGTTTCTTGTTTCCGGGGGAAATAATTCCACCTTTTATGATGGACCAGTATTTTCGCAAACTATTTCGGCAACGATAAGTTACGTAAATCAACTTCATTTCATTTTTGTGCCACGGAAACCGGTGGAGAATGCTATCACATTTTTTAACGTGTTAATGTCAATTCATATTATTCTTATGGACGCTCATTCAACACAAGGAGTCAACAAGTGGACGAAAACTCTTGTCACATAATATAGAATGCATGATTTCCTCAGTACACTTGAGAAAAAATTCTGCGATACATTATATTGCCATTTTTTATGAATAAACTTTTTTTTCGGATCAAAAACTCATTATAGCTTAGTATGAGTGTGTGTGTGTGTAAAATATGTAGCCCATTTAATGGCTATAAAATTGATTTTAAAAAATTATACGGAAAATGGGGGAAATATAATTATAATGACGGATTTCGTTAGACGGTATTGTCCTGAAATACTTATATACTTATCATAAAAATATGATAATAGGTCTAATTGAACTTTTTGATAACGGGAGAACAGTTCATTAACAGTAATGCACTATTTATAATACTAAACTATCCAAATTGATCATGCTGTGTTTGAAGACCATGCCTTCACATGATAACCTATACATAGTGATAGCCTTTGTGGACTGTGTTGTGAAAAAACTTCGAATCGGGGATCGAACCTGGACCCAGTTTAATACTGTGCACTCACTTCTAAGGTGTCAACAGCTCGACCGAACAACTGGGTCGCCTTGATTCAATTCATTACATTGGACCGACCTTTATATAACTTTCGCGTTACATAATCACCACCTAGAGGAGCAACAAGCATTCAGATCGAATGAATGTTAATTCAAGGGGAATAATTAATGTGTCATTATGTGGAATATCGAATAAAAATTTCCTCAGGTCAAAAAATTTGTTGGCGTTCTAGTATGGAAGTGTGGCCCCACAAATATGACGTTTTAGAGACGCGATAACACGCGTTTTCGCTAGCGGACGATCAATGACAATCAAATATGGATTCGATTTAACTGCATGCTCTTGGGGGTGACTTAAATTTGAGGAAATACAGGAGAAAACAGAAACAAAAGGTTTTGGGTCCACAGCTTAAAATTTTCCTTGATAATAATATTTTCTTTTTTCCATCTCATCGATAGATTTTGGCCATCGTGTCCATCGCTCTCCTTCGCGATGCCTCCACCTATCCATCAGCGAACATCGACAAAATGGTCGTGTGCTATTTCACTCTGGCAGGTTACATCCTCATCAACTCTATCATCATTGTGGGACTGTTCAAAGGCGAACAAATGGGATCAATTACTGTAAGTAAATGATTTTTTTTCTTCATAAAAACTATCCCAGAAAAAAGCAGCAACCATGAATTTCCCTTAATGATCCATTTGGAGAAAACAGTGTTTCCTAACTATGGATGTTAATGAATGTTCTGAACTTGAATAAAGAGAGTAGACGAAAAAAATCACTGTTTAAATGTTTTTTTTTATGTTGACACTAGAAGAGTTTTACTTATTATATATTATGTTAACTTGTATGTTATTTCACACTGGGATTCAATAAATTGAAATAACTTTACTGTACTGAAGACAACAAAATGATTAGCGCCCTCTCAAAGTTAAATTTTCATATCATAATATCTGTCCTTCGGAAACTCCTCCGAATTCATTTATTTCTTGAACTGGCAAAAACACATGCATATGACCTTCAGCAATACGTGTATGGATGAAAACTTGGATTATATAAGAATTCAAGGAGTGGCTGAGACATTTTTACCGTATCTGAAGAAAACACTATTTTGGAAATGTTTAGGAGATGTACATTATCGTTTATATTTCAATGGAAAAGTAAGATGCTAATGAGATGGCTCTCAAAAACCTGTACATTATTGAGAGACAAGAGGACTCACTTCAATGAGCCGAGACTCTGAAAGTGGTTACGTAACGAAGCTACCGGACAAACCAGTTTTTCTCAAGCAAACTTTGTATGATATGACACGAGGTTTTTGTAGGGACTTGGAACTATTCCGGCGAGAGTCGTTGAGTTCCAATTTCAATCAAAATTCAACGAAAGATGTGTGCTTGGAAGTATTATCACTCAGGGGGAAAAGTATTTCTCTCAAAGCTGAAAGACCCTTCAGTTCCAAATGTACGATACAAAATTATCTAAAAGTTTGTTGTTTGTCCTTGGCAAGACAAAGAAGTCTCCATTCACTGCTGTGTTCCATATTTCTGGAGTGGGTAAACCTTAAGCAATATGAAAATACAGTCGACATTTTTCATTTGGGGATTAAGAACTGTTATAATTGGACAAGAATTATTCTCGTTTAGGCGACAAAGTAGAGTTACAATATTGAATTTGCGTTTATGGATATTCTTCAATTTGTATTCAAATAGTGACGATTATTTGCATCCAGTCGAAAATAAACAAAGAGTCATTCTGGTAGTAATAATATGTCTTTATATTTGTCCAATTCTTATCGACTATTAAATAATGGCTGCTCACATTGGCAGTTTTACACATCACAGGCACAGGACTGCAGATGTAAGTTCGCCTTGCGGCAGATAGGGATGTTATTTTAAAATTTAGTATTAGATGCGACCTAAATGAGGTATCGGACAATGCCGGAACTAGTCGATTCAGGATTTTGCAAGAAGTATGCCACCTTCTTTCTTTGGTTTCCCCTTCTTTTTTTATTTCCTTTCAAAATTCTCATTACATTTCGCCTATTTTCCTCTTCCTTTCACCCCACCCTTCTATCCCCTCCGCCTCCTCCCCCTAGTCCACGCTGTCCCTCCTAGATCATCTCTTCTTCACCACTGGAAAGGGGGGTGGGGGAGGAAACAAGGTTTGGAACCCCTTTTCTCAGTCCCAAAGTGCGTCGAGAAATAGTTTTCCTTAAATACAAGCGCAGAGGATATATCGCCCGGAATGGCGTTTTCACTTTACGTATGAGAAAAAAAGATTTTCATGTTTTTTTTTGATTGAACATATTTTTACACGTAACGAGCAGACATTTATTTCGCAAAAATTTTTAGTTTAAAAAGTTTAAGTTTAAAAAAAAGTTAGCAAAAATATCACGCGACAGTATTAATATTTTGACGGCGGACTTCTTCATATAAAATATTCGTCAAACTCGGAAAAATACCGCACAATGCAGTGCACAACGTAGTGCATACGCGAGCGGGGTTATGCTTTTCTAGAAATTTTGAAATGGTAGCCTAATGCCGGAAAAATGTACAAAGAACCATGGGATGATAGAATATGAGATTGGCTTCTTTTTTTTTGTCTCGTTTTCGGATAGCCAGGGAGGAAGCGAAAGAGCAGAGCAAGTATGGTTATGTTAGTCGAACGAGAAGTGAAACGAAGCTGACCTTCATCGACCTCGAACTCCTGATTGGCTGATGACAACGTGCCTTTTGGAAAAGGTCTTGTGGGCCTCTGGAAAATTAGACTGGGACTCCTTTCTTAAGAATATGCAGAAGTTCCGAATGGTCGCAACGCGACATTTTGTCACAGCAATTCCATTTCAGAACACAGTTTTGGTTTGTTCCATCCGAATTAATTATCCTCCTCGACTCGCTCTGACTTGGCTCATGGCTCGTATACGTAAATGGTATGATTTTCAATGTAGTCTCTTGCTATAATAACTCTAGTAAAATTTACAACTAACAAAGGAGTCAAATCACAAAATTATAAGTAGTGTGCCACTGATGATCAAATAATTGCAATTTTCCCCAAATTAACGACTTTGTAAACAATCAGGTTTCGATGCATACAAGATCTTTATTTGAGATTTATACGCAACCAATTCCTCGGTGTGGTCCACAAAAACGGGACCTAAGGACAATTTTTAGGCGTGGCATATCACAATTTTAGACCAACGCGATTGTGGACTTGCTTATCATCGCATGACGCGTGGTGCAGTCCTTCGGGATAGTGCGGGCATTCCGGAAGCAACTAAAAAAGCAACTGTACCGACTGGTGTTCAGGGTTTGATACTAAAAATGTCTTAAGGTCTTCGCCGCATTGATGTCGATTTCAAAATAATAGGAGAAAACGACCATAGGTGTCGAGTGTACACACTCACGGATTACCTCATCCATAGAGTTCTCCTTAAACTCAACTTAGCTCGAGCTCAACTTACCACTATTTAGAGTCTTGACATAAACAATGTGTTCCAAATTATTTTCCTAGTAGTAAAGTTGCCTTGCGTTATCGTATAGGATATAAAGTGAAATAGGTGACTCGAAAAAAAATGGCAATGTGTGCATCTTACCCAGCCGTTTAGAAAAGAGCTAAAGGTAAACAAAAAGTTTGATATAATTGAATAATAAAATGCAACTGTTTTCGTTAAGTAATGCTGAACTTAAAAAAAAGCTGAAATTGCAAATTGATACGATATATTCGTCGAATTCGCTCCAAATTTACACTGTAGACGCACTAGCTTTCTCTGAGCCTCTGATGCCTTAAAAAAAACACATTACCAAATGTGACTGTGACATGACTATATTAAATTAACATACATTGTACTGTGACATTAAGATTAGCGTCGTATTCTTATATCAAGTTACCATCAATCTACCTGCTATTGTGTATTCGTGGCAGGAGCAGGTAAAGAAAATGGGGCGAAAGGACAGAATTTATTTTTGTGGATTGGAAGTAACTCAGTGTATGAATTATCGATTGAGAATATCGATACTTACTTGGGTCATGAGGGACCAACTTAAAAAAAAAAAACGCTAGGATTCACAACTAGCGTAAGTGTCTCGACGATCTGGATTGTGACAAAATTCCCGAGGAATGCCAGCTATGACTTTACCGGGTGACCTAAATTAAGGACTCAATTATGCATTACACAGCACTCTACTGATTCACGCATTCATTCTAAACTGCCTCGAAGAACAATCTCAAATGCTGATTCAAAATAGCAAGGCCAATCACGTGGTGGGATAACCATAACTTCTTTCCCAAAAGTGACTAGCGAACCAGGCGAGAGAATACACAGTGAGCGCCGACTCTACCCTGTAATTGCACTCCACCTTTTTTTTCCTTCACGCAGCAGCCAGTTACATAACCACGCCTCAGTACATCCCCGAGGGCTGGCGACAAATGGGAGACGGCGACGCCCTTCGTCATGTGATTAACGAGACGTCGCTTCGCTCGACCCTTATGCGTCGCCGGGTCCGCCCCATTTCCTCCTAAACCCTCTCTCCTTCCCTCTCCCGTCCCCCCCCCCGCTCCTTCATTTGGGGGATGGGGGCGAATGGAAAGACAAGCGCCCTCCTCCGTGCAAATTGACGGGAGTGAACGGGTGTCGCCGTCACGCCGAAGTGCAATCGCCCCCTGAAGGTCCAGTCCTATCCCTTACACCGCTATAACGAGAGAAACGCAGGGTGGGGAGAAGAGAGGAGGAGGAGTGGAGGGAGACGATGAGAGACAACATGATGTCACTGGCACAAGTAAAATGAGAGATAATCCGATGGCTGCCAAGAGAAGAGACGGCTAAGGAGGGCTTTGGGTCAGCGTGCCAACCTCTTTTCTCTCGCGATGGAGTCTACACCCGCCGGACCATATATCCTCTGCGGTTCTACCCAAGGAAAACTATTTGTCGACACTACTTTGGTCCGAGAAAAGGGAAAGGTTCCTTTATAATTCTAATCATTCAGTCGGCAGTCCAAAAAAATGTTCGCATATCGATTCTCGATGTAGATTTTGTGGGCAATTATAATTTTTTTTATTCTAAACCACAGAAATGTGGAAGCACAGCATTCGGGCAAAACTTGTAAATGAGTGAATTTTACGCTTGGGCATTCACGATATTTCATGGATTTTGTCGATAGATTTCGCACTGTTCTGTTTCAAAGAGTGAATAAACATAAATTACTATTAAGTAATATACCCGTTAAGGTAGGTTTTCGATGGACACAACTACCAAATAAATATTTTGTGACTCCTAGAAAAACACAATCCAGCAACCTACTCTACACCAGGACCCTCTTCATCTCTGTTAACGTCTTTCCTCCCTTCATCCCGTCCAACATCCTGCTCCTCCTATCCTGTTCCTACCCTTTCCTCGTTTGTCTAACATTCTCCTCTCTATTACAGTCTTCAACATCAATATGCCATCAGTTGATTGATCACTGCCGATCAATATGGCATTCATCCATTTTTCCTACCCCCTTAGAATTTCTCCCAACAAAATTCTCTCCTCGCCCACCATGTCTAGTACTTTCTCATTTGTTTTCCTTTCGGTCCATTTCACCTTCTCCATTCTTCTCCACACCCACATTTCAAAGCAAAACACTTCCGAGATATGTAAATTGTTCTACCTGCTCTATTTTTTTCCCGCCTCTTTTAATATTTAGCTTAGCCTTTTTCTTTGTGGAAAATCGCATAACCTTTGTTTTATTAATATTGATTCTCATCCCATATTTATCGCACTGAACCTCCAATTCACTCAACAATGCTTGCAACCCCTTGGCTGACTGAGCAACTAATGCTTGGTCATCAGCAAACCTAACTGATTTTATGAATTCCCCTCCGATTTTCATTCTTACCTCCAGCTCTTCCCATCCCTCTTTAATCCTTTTCTCCACAAATACACTGAACAGCATCCGGTGATAATGGGCAGCTCTGCCTTACACATCTTCCTGACATTGTCAATCCGGATTCTCCGCTCCCCACTCGCACCTGAGCAGTCTGAGACATGTACAGGTTGCGGATTAGCCTCCTGCCCCTCCAATGTATAGGTATTCATGCATTGAAATCTATACAATACTCCGAAAGCCACCGCAAGGGCGTGTTGCGGGTGGGTGTTAGAGCTCCAGCCATAGATGCAGAAATATTAGTTTATACATTCACTTGAATTTGCGTTCTACTTTCATATTCAACACTCGTGCACAGATATACTTCTACAGGTACACTTCATGCAATAATTTTTACGCCTGCCCGTTTCATGGCATTATAGTACTAGAGTTAATTTAATTTGCTTCGGGCTCTTGGGTTCGAGTTTGTTATGTCTGTGTATCTAGCATAGGGAGAACAAAGACTGTAAGTTGTATCGGTGCCTATCTCTCTTATATTATCCCGATGGTCGAATCTACCAATATAATTTGACACCATAATAATAATTCTCTAGCTGTCGCAAGAAAATTCAGGTGTCCTGTACATTTCCTGCACACTTTTTAAAAGTCCTGCCTGCTCTCTTCGAGAACCGAGAGGCTTCCAGCCTAATTCCTCCAGCATGACGCTTACTCGCTTCTTGAAGCAATCTGAAAATTGTAGGCAAGCGAAAAATATGAACTGAATTATATATCACATACATTGAATTCTATGGTTTCAGGCTCAACTTTGTGGAGGTTCATTTTCGTTTAAAATGAATACACTTTGTAACTTCCACACGATTGAAAAATCGTGTGGAAGTTACAAAGTGTATTCATTTTAAACGGAAATCACATACATTCTCATTTTTTACCTTAACGACATTTATAATTGAAGAAAAAGTTGGTGGAAGGAGGTTCAATACATTTTTAAAAGGTGGAGGATGGTTTACTCCTTGAGCTTGTGGATTAACAGTGAAGATCGACCATTTCGTGCAAGCATTAACGACATCTTGATATTTTTTCTGTTCAAAATTTGATAACGGTTGCATCACGAAAGGATAGTGAATATTTACGTGGCAAGTGTCGGCTACGCTAACTTTGGATGAGGACAGTTTCACCACAGAATTTCCACTGGGTCACATTCCAGCATGTGCGCGCGTAAGAAAGCGTAGTATTTAGAGTGAGTCACCGAAAATAGTGACGTAACGGCACGGGGAACCTTGAAAACCTGACCGGTGACGTAAGGGCGAATTTGAATTCGTGCACTTCTCTGGGCCCGTCGAGCCCACTCTTCTTGTCGTGGATGACATCATTCCTGCCCCGGAGATAGATCGCATTAGGACACTCCTTTCAGGCGTAAAACGTGACGGCACCGGATCAGATTTGGTGGGAAATATTGACTAATGTGGTACAGGAGAGACTATAGCGACTTCAGAAAAAGACTGAATGGGGTGACTTCATCCGTAGGGGGGGGGGGCGGAATGGTTCGAAAAACCAAAGAACTATCATCGCAATTTCAAAAGAAAAGAAGATGGTATAAACAGATGGCATTGCCATTCGAAAAGCAAAAGGTCAGACTTTTTCCATGTTCACACACAAGTTGAAATAATGCTTTCCAATGTAAAAAAATCGAGAATGTGAACAGCAAGCGACTACTTGATTATTAACATTTCAAAACATGCGTCTTCCCTTGCTATTCCCCTAAGCACCACACATTCGATTTCTCTCATTTTATTCCAAAACTAAAATTCCGATACAGATACTGAAAAAAGACTGTATTAGTTGTTGTTAAGTATGCAAATATATTTAGCATAAGAAAAAATACGAAACCAGGAGCAAAAAAATGATTAATTTGTCATCATCCGCCAATACTGGTGTTCTCAACCTTGCTTTTCCTATGATCGAGAACTGTGTGGGTGGATACGAGTATTTAAATAAATAAGTTTCTTAATCAATTCCTTTTACTTTACGTATCTTAAATACCTAATCATACGTTAAACTTCCAGGTTTTATACACCTCCCGCTATCAAAGGTCAATTTTAGAGCCTTGTTCCTCATAGTTTTGCACGACTTACTATTTTATGATGCTAGAGGAGGTCTACTCTTTTTTTTCAAACATGTGAACGGACTCCGCTACAGTGGTATTTTTAATAAACTCTTCTCCCTTTCTCTCTTCAGATCCTGTTGTTCCTGGTGTGTGGAGGAGTACTCTGGATCTCTTCGGGAGCCTTCATGATCGAATTCTACGACTCGAAAGTTTTCAACTCCTACGCCAACGACAGGCTCCTAGCGGCCGGGATCATCTCACTCGTCAACGGAGTGGTTTTCTTGACGGACGCATTCTTCACCCGTAGGGGTTAACTGTGGCCCACGGAGCCGAAAACTCTCGCTCCTCTCACTCGAAAGAGTGAGAGGAGCGAGAGAAGAAGGGAGAACTGTTTTGGTTTCGATAAATTCTCAGCCGCCACGACACCTGTGGAGGGGATGGAAGGGTAAAAAGAGCAGCTGCTGGGGCGACTCATATCCTGGACCTCAATTCCATATTTTTCAGAATAAATTTTTCGATGAAGGGTTAGATATTTTTCAAAAAAAAAGTTAAAACGGTCAGAATGACTACATAGGAGCCTTCATGACCGATATTACGCAACAATCCATCCATACAAACAGTTCCTCCTAAGAAAATTACCCAAAAAGTCTTGGACTCAGCTTCTTGATTTGAACACTGGTTGGGGGTACTATTTGGGCACCCGTCGGAGTTGATACCTCATCGATCGGAGGAAAGTTCCCCCGATGTCTGCAGTCCCAATGGGTTTTCGTGACAGAGAGGCCAAACCACAAGCAGTCCGAAATGCACGCCTGTCCAAGCGATGGTGACTTAATGTAAGAAGGACTGAGGACTGATGTGCACAGTAATTAGTGGCTACATGAAGACACGCAGGAAGATGTACAGAGAAGACGGACGTTAAATCAAGCACGACCACACATCTCATGACCCTTCTCCCCCAACCAACCAACCTTCCCCATCTTCACCTAATCAGCTCGCAACTTGCTCCCGTTTCCGTGACACTACACGGCAAAGGAACGACTCCTTTCCCATGAGTGCATGATAGAGTATGCATCCCCGAGACGCGCTCTAATTTCCCTTCTTCTGGGTGTAATGTTTCGGCGCGCCTTTCTCCGCCATTTCATTAGATTTATCGATCAATAATGACAAAAAGAAGAATCGGGCGTCCTTGGCCACACCCTGAAACCCGCTACTCGCCCAAAATGTGAGGGTTATAGAAACATGGACGAGTCCAACTTGGTCTTGAGGTTTGGAGAGGGGGGAACGGAGGCCTAGAGTGCGAGGGATTAAAGGGGAACTTTATCGATGAAGATTTCAATGTGTTCACTATGGAGACTCTTTGGAGAGTCTTTGCTGTAAGTCGCCATTTAATTTATAAATATATATATTTTTTTCCAAAATTTTTGAGCTCATTTTCAAAGATTCTCAATATTGCCTTTGCATGTTTGATCTGTAATCTAATTAGATTTATTTTATAATGTTTTTTTTCATATTTTGTATAACCGAGTATTAAATAAACTTCTTATGTAAAATTAGTTTTTATGCGTTTTACATTTATTTCATTATTCTCATTGTTTCTGAGAGACGGTACACAAATTAATGGGGAGTTGCGGACTATCCGAGAGTGAACTGTTTAGATGGTGATAGAAAAACATGTGAGCCATATTCCGAGGAAGACTAGCCATTGAAAGGGTAGGAATTAAAGAACCAGCAGATATTTCGGGGGATTTCGGCAGATTTTGCACTTTCTACATGTGCCAGGGGCCAAAACAAAAGTTTTCGGGACATATCTCAATTTCACACGGCGGTTTCCTACTAATTAAATGCCTAAAATCGATTTTAAATTAAGATCCTCAACGTTAGTGATTGTTTTAATTAATTCTTTGATATTTTTCGCCCCGCAATTTTAGATAATATCTCGTGGTATGGCAGGAACTGGAGATAGGAATGAAATTCAGTGGGGAAATCATAAAATATGTATGGGATGAAAATCAATGTAAGCATAAGGAAATACGGTTTACGAGGAAGAGGAAAGCTAAGTTAAATATTAAAATAGGAGATCATAAAGTAAAGCAGTTGGAACAGTTTTCCTATCTCGGAAGTGTTTTGAATTAAAATTTTCAAAGTATTAGGGATAATCAACAAGGAAGTTGCTTTAGGCAAAGAAGCTTTCACAACGAGGAGGGAATTGATGACGGGGAAGTTGAGAAAATAATAGTGAAAACTCTGGAATGGTACGTGGTTTCGTGCGGCTCGGACCTGGAATTTGGCCCTTGAAGAAAGATGGAGAAGTGAAAATGGAATGGAAAAAAAGGAAGAAGTAATGGGAATGTTTCGGAAAAACGTGGCGTTCTTGGAAGAAATCCAAAGAACGAAGGATAGATATATGCAGAGTATTTTGATCAGGGATGGAATGCTAAAGACTGTGCTGGAGGGCTAGGCAAGCGAGGTAGGCAGAGGAAAAGAATGGAGATGATGGACGGAATGAAGGGGGATGGAACGTATTCGGCACTGAAGTACCGCTTCTTGTAGTGTTGGATGTCGGACTGTGTTATGTTAGGAGAGACAAGGGAATTATCCTGGGAAAGAAGTACAGCCTGTGCCCATCCCTAACCTACCTTAGAAGGTAGACCGTTGAATTTATATAAAGGGAAAATTTTCTATTTCGCAGTAACGAATTTCATTACGTCTATTTAGTTATATTTATTTTTATTAAATCATCCTATTAATTCCGCATCGCTTTATTTTAGGAAAAGAACCATTTCTGACAATCATTTAACGTACCATGTCTTTCATGCACCACTCGTTGAGTCAAAAAAGCAAGCCTCTGAAATTAACCGACATTCTAGTCTTTCTACGACAATTGACTGTTGCGTCAATAATTCTATGAGTGTGTGGTTACATTTTAGGCACCATTGTAGGAAATCTTACAAAGATGCACATATCACAAATGAATGCTGCAATGCAATAAAAATTAATGCCTTTCTTTATTTCTTAGATTAATAATCTTTAAAAAACATGTTAATGTTTATCAGTAGCTTGCAGACAGAATACTTGCCGCAGCTTTTTCCCTCTCGAAAACAAAGCAAATTTATTGAAAATATTTCTCGTTCGGATACCATGGTTTCCAATTAGAAAACAATCTGCGAATAATGATTACCCTTGAGCCAATAAATATACTTATAGTAACCGGAAATTCCTCTCACATCGCGAAACTTGATTTAATTACGCCCAACACGGATACACCAGTGCGTTAACAATTTCGTCTGTTTGATCTAATCAAATTCGGGATCCGAGATACTTTACGAGAAATTTCCACATGACGAACTCCATCACACAATCAACATTTAAACGAACTAAATACTTGCGTAGGTAAATGATTGAACAACACACATTTTTAAAGTATCCTCTTCAGGTTATCCTTTAGTGACCCACATCATCCATTCCAGTCTCAATATTCGGCGAATTTCCATAAAAAGAGACATCTCTCTGATTCACCAGGACATTATCGATTTGTGCCACATTATTCTCTTAGCGGCAATGGGCGGAAACGCACGCCACATGGCAATCAATTGGCCATTATGATGAGGGAATCATTCTCCCATGAGGATAATGATATCGTTTAAAAATGGGGCAGAAATGATGCCAGCCCACCAATTCTTCGCCAATCGTCTGCGAGCGATGTCACCGATCGTGGCGAGGGTGTTCGTGGACATTTCAGTTCTCCGACTCCTTTCCGAGACGAAAGTGAGGTGACATTTCGCAATATCGAATGGATGGTCATATTAACTTTTGCATCGACCTCGAAACTGACCTATGGTGTCGTCAATATATCGTGAGCGATATTAATGTCGAGGATCGTATTGATATGGACATAGGCAGATCTTCTGTTACGAAACATTTAATGAACGGGAGAAAGATACCAATAGCTCCGTATGTTTTGGAGAAATTTGCAACATATTTATTTATGTATTAGGCATAAGGATTGAGGGATTCCACCTGGGTCAACAATGACTCGTAACATCTTCCAAACTTGCCGAAGGAAATATTACAAAAATACGGTAAGCAATGGGTTTTAAGAGCACTCCTTTCCGTCCGAAAAACATAACGATTGACGATAGATATTTTCTCTTCTTCCATTCTTTCTCACATGCAATTTGTGTGCCGAGTTCTATCTAATCTTCGAATTTTTTTCCAAGGGGTCTGTTATAAATTAAAATTTACCAATATGCACGTTAATGCTACCAAGGCTTATGCTCGCACATGCATGCTACAAGGCTTCGAAAGATAAAATAGCACAGGAACTTTCATATAATTAAAATGACGAATTTTAATGAAAAATTAAACTTGTAAGACACAGCCTTAATAAGAGGATCGCCCCATGGGAATTATTTTGGAATGAGTTTCGACACATACACCATCCGAATCCTTTCTGTAATGGGTTCAACATTGATTAATCAGATTAGATGACAAACAGAGAGATTCGACCTCGACATTTTCAACATCGACAACGTCTCTAATGTCGTCTCTAACGTCACAAATTGAGGAACGGTCGACACTGCACCGATGTACGAACAGTCGCGATATCAAAAAACCAATGTCGCACAACCCTAGACGGCGGAACGATTCCATTGCAGAACGAAGCACCCCGGGCTTCTTTTCGTACGACTTAAAAGATTCTTCGTCCATTTTTCACTGGATACCTATGATGTAGACTTTCTGCGACTTCGAGCTTCTTGGCAATATCGTGCTACCGTATTCTCTTTTAGAAACTACTGTTACTTTTCACCACCCCTTCACTTGATCTATTTCTGAGACTCTGGTCTATGTCTATCGACATATCAGCTATTTATCGACCCTTGCGCCGGTTTCCAATGAAACGGTCAATTAATATGCTGCAAAATAATGTGAGCGACCGGTAGATGTGCGAATGACCACAAGAGGATAAATTTCGCCCGAAATCATAGTTATCCTCTTAATCATCAATCAACTAGCACTGACAGCTCATCATCATTTTTATATTATTATAATTGACATTTGAAAATTAAACAACTTGGCTTTTCCACTTAAAATTTTTTATTCTCGCGACTTAGGTTTCGTTATGGTATAACATCATCAGGTTATACTATAACGACACCTAGGTCGTGAGAATAAAAATGTTAAGTGGAAAAGCCAAGTTGTTTAATTTTCAAATGTCAATAGGAAGATTTTCCACCAAGTTACGTCAAAAATTGTTTTATAATGACAATGATAGCCAGGGAAAAAATTACGGATGAGAACTGCCCCCGTGCTAAATGAATTTCGCATCGAGGGAACTTCAGACTTAAAAAAATGAAATCTTAAGGACATTTTTCGTAAATTTTAAGAATATAACCGACATTAATTAAAAAAAATCATCGCCAGACAGCATTCTACCCAACTGCTTGTCATTCGAAGTAAACAAAGCTGGTCATCATACATTATTGTATCGACACTCTTGAAACAGAGGTGTCGCATCTGGAAAGTCAAGAAATTACAATATCTAACGGCGTACGCATATCGATAAATTGCAAGAGGCAGGGAAAATTGGGGCAATTCTTGAATAAAGAGAACTTATTTTTTAAGTCCTTTAGTAATATTTGAACAAGTTAGCGCATTTTCAACTTCGATAAATGGAATGCCCCTCCCAATGGACTACAATCTTGACGTGGTGGAAGTGCTTGCACGTTCCGATGGCTCCTAGTGCTACGCTGGCGGGAGCAATGGTAATTACTCCTGGTATGGTCACCCACCCAAGATGGGTCGAAGGGTGGGAGCCAGACGAAAGGAAGTCCGCCCGGCGTCTGCTCCTCATTGAGGAAGAGTCTAACCCCAGTGGGGAGCCATTTGAGTGATGGTGTCACGTTAAAAACACGATTTATGAAGGCAACAGGAAATAAACTCATATATATCATGCTGCTACACTGGACATAGATCAGAGCATGAGTCCTGGCAACTACGAAATCTCTGCTAAGCATTGCTTTACCTTCGTTTAAGATGTGCCCATCCAAACCAACTTCAACCGGTATATACCAATAACGATAATAAATTAAATGAACCACTATCATCATGAATTGCTTCGCGTCATTCGTCAGTCGAGTAGGAGAGAGGTGAGGAAGGGAATATACGTGGACTGCTGTATTGGTGAGGCTGCTTCATGGATTGCAAATTAACCCACATGGTCTTACGATGTGGGGACTTGTGCTGATGAAAAGCAACATTGACAGAAAGAAAAAAAATGCGACCGTTTCTTTGATCTTTTTAATTAGAATAAATATTGAAATGTATTGAAAAGTAAGAAAAATGACTTTTAATAATCAAACCACTTTACTTTTCCACATAAACTTAGTTATAAAGTTTATGTGGAAAAGTAAAGTGGTTTGATTATTAAAAGTCAGTATGAAGATTTTCCATCAAGTTACGCCAGAAACTTTTATTTATTTAAGAAAAATGACTTTGGTACAAACAGTAACTGTTTCTGCGTGTGCAGTGACGTGGTAATATTTACAAAAACCAAAGAGGAACTGAAAGAACCGATTAAAAAAAACACTTTTTAAAGAATCCCAGATAGCAATAACATCAATAGACAAAATTCCTACACTGCGGACGAAAAAATTAAAAACATGAGACTCAATAAAAGTTTCTGGCGTGATATGGTGGAATATCATAATTAATTAAAATTGGCAATTTTCCACAAAATAATTTTTTTTATTAATACGACCGGTTTCGATGTAACTACATCATCTTCTGGTGATGATGTAGTTACACCGTAGTAGTTACCCACGTAGTAGATGTAGTTACCCACCAGAAGATGATGTAATTACATCGAAACCGGTCGTATTAATAAAAAATTTTATTTTGTGAAAAATTGCCAATTTTAATTGAAAATGAGGCTCAATGTTTCAGATCGTGTTTAAAAAAAATTAACGGTGCAAATTGGGACTTCTATCAGCCCACAAAACAGAACAATCAGAGACAAGAAATAGAATAAACACAGCTAGTAAAAAGACTATATGCTCTAAACGGTTTTTTATTATCAAAATTATCATAGTATACAGAACTATATTATGAACAGGCATTTTGTATGGAACTAAATCAGATAAAATGGCTGAGACAAAATTAGTAACTGGGATAAATAAAGACTCGAGAAAGGTATTTAGACCACGAAAGGGCGGTTTTTCTTGAAGGGTAGAGTGTAAGTGCACCTGAAGGGTTAAGTGCACAAGACGGAACCAAAAGGAAGAAGTATAAGGTCGACCTGAGCGGGCCGCGTAAGAACAAGTGTTGACAACAGCTTGAAAAAGCAAGTCTGGAAAGAAAACATTTGGAAAGACCAAGTGAAGATAATGGACAAGATGAGGGTCACTGAGGAGGAGGTTGGAAATTAGAAATTTTGGAGATAGGATTTTGGCGAATATCCCCTGGCCCTGTGAGTGAGTATACGAAATCGTGATCAGGATAGAGAGGAATGTGGAGCGAATTGTGAGCAGGAAACTATGAAATAGGGCAAGTTACAGCAAGAGATAATACTCTTCCTATGCTTAAAACGATGTTCGTTAGCATAGGATCTTTTGAGAATACAGGGTTCGTCCGGAAAATAAGTCTATGATGCTCATTGTCTTTTTTGACAAGGGGAGTCGTCCACTACGAATTTGTACCTGAACGACAAACTGTAAATGCTGCATTTTACGTCCAAGTGCTCGACAGGCTTCGAAAACGAGTCGCCCGCGTCCGGCCAGCGATCAACCGTATGACTGACAACCTGAGCGACAATGCGCCGTCTCACACCGCGCTTGTCGTGTCGGACTTCTTGGCCAAGCACGGCGTGGCAACGCTGCCGCACCCGCCCTACAGCCCGGACTTGGCACCACCGGACTCCTTTCTGTTCCCGAAGATAAAGAGGAGTTTGAAAGGAACGCGATACGGGACTTTGGACGCCGTCAAAGAGGCCGTGACGACGTGTCTTCGAGAGGTTCCCGATGATGCCTTCGCGGGAGCGCTCCAGGAATGGGAACGCCGCTGGAACAAGTGTATCGACTCACAAGGGTCCTATTTTGAGGAATATTAGCTTAAGATATGTAAAAGTGTAATACATTTTTTTTCCTGAGCTCAGTACACTTATTTTCCGGACGAACCCTGTATTTGTAAAAGTGAGCTTTTTTTCAAGGACCTACGTGGAAATAAAAGAAGAGGTCTCTTTATTTGGGATCGAGTAGCAGCCCTGCTTTCCCTCGAAAAAACCAGTAAAAATACAAACAAGAAGAGATGAACTACTACGTATCGTATGGAGACTGCATACACAGTCAATAGTATATGTGTTGTTACGAAGTCCACGCCTCGATCCTTTCGTGATCGCTCTAACCGTTTGTCGCCGAGCCAAAAGCAACCCAAATGAGGGGGATCTCTGGGAGAATTGACGTGACCTCACCGCGCAGTGATGTCATAAATGGAGTCGACATTCCATGTTGCGACTATTAGAGGAATGCACGCCTTCACGTGACAACTGCTACTTGTGACATCAGATCGCTTTCATTGCTTAAATTGTCTTTTGGAGCGAGAAGAAAGAATATCTCTCGATTAAGACGCCAAATCCAATCCCGCTCGAGGGAACGTTTTTTCAGCAATTAACGAAATAACATTCGAAGTAGAAACGGATATGAATTTGCAGAAACAAAATGATGTGAATACTAGTATATGATTTTCAAGATCCCTTTTACCACAACATACTTGACAAACTTAAAGCTTGATCACCCTCAAACCTGTGGTTGTATCAATTGTATTTTAAAGATAGAGATTTTCGGTCATCTGGACAGGCGGTGGGTCTAAAGGGGGAGAAGGAAAATGGACCAGCAAAGGAAATTCCTGCCTTCGGAAAAAGATTTCTCTGCCATAACATTTTATGGTGGGAAGTGCTTGAGCTGGGTATAACAGTGAGCGGTGAGATGATTAAGTCAGTCGCGTTTGTAGATGTTCAAGCAATAGCGACGCAGACAGCAGAGGGATTGCAGTCATTAACGAGCGCTTTACAGGGGCAATGTGAGAATTATGCGACGAAGATTAAACTCAAGTAAACAAAAGTGATGAGATTCTCAAGAAGTAGGAAATCTAGTTAAACATTAAAGTATGATGGAATAACTAAATCGGGTGCAGTAGTTAATGTATTTGCGCCGTATCTTTAGACGAAAATGAGACGGGGCATGTTAGTGGGGACATTGGAAGTACAGGGTGCAGCAGCACAACTTTCTTTTTTTATAAAGCAAAACCCTTTACAAAAGGAAGTTACGTTGCCGCACCCTATTGAATTACGTTGGCGAAAGAGGCATTTACAAGAATAAAATAACTGATGTAAACTGAGAAAAGATATCAAAAAAGATCAGGAAAGACTTTAAATAAGGGTGCACAGTGGTTCATGGATGCGAGACCTTATCTTTGAAGAAAGAGGATGAGCGTAGAGAGAGATGTGGGCTTGGCGAAGAATGGAGAAAATAAGTGTAACAGAGAGGAAGACAAAGCTGAGGTTTTAAAAAGATAGGGCGAAGAGAGGAAGTTACCAGGGGGCATGGTACAAAGGAAGAGAAAGAAAATGGAGGAAATGTTGAAAGGGAATGGGATGCTGAAAGCCGCACTAGAAAGGAGAACTTAAGGTAAACAAATTAGAGGCAGCATAAAATTGCAGGCAGAAGTTAAGAATAATTGAAGAAAGAAATAAATTAAAGTAAAGAACAATGAGGTTCTATTAACAATTAAAAGTAAATAGCCGTTAGGGACCGTCCAAAACCTACAGCCAAATACAAGAACGCATGTTGTATACCTTGTTTGTATGTTGAATACCTTGAATTAAAATTAATATTTTATACGAAGACAATAGAAAAAGCAAGAAAAGTGGTCCGGATATTTGGAAGCCGAAGCCTGTCTCCGGTCAAATACCTCCCACGAAAACGGAGGGTGGAAGTAAATTAAATAACCTTTTAATTCCGAAGCGTTTCATCTCTTTGAAAAGTTTGCTATTTCCACTTCGTGGCTTGGAAGCGAGATTTTAGGAAGTTGACGATCTACATCATTTCAAGGGATCGTATCGGTTACTTCAATCTCTCCAAGCAGATGTCATCGTCGGAAGAACTCTTGCAAGACTGCTAGAATGTCGTAATAGCCACATGAAGGATAAAACAAACATTATAAGCACTGACAGTTGATGGCAAAGTAAGGGAAAGAAGAAGAAAGCCTAGTCCAAGTTGGTGTAATTCAGTTTTTCGGGTGCCTCTACAACGGAAGTGTTTTGCTTCTTGCCAAGTGCAAAACATGTATCAATTTTGAAATTACAATTTGAATTAAGCGAATCGATATTTGAACGTAATTATAAGACATTACGGAACAATTCTCGCCACGACGTTTACCAGTCCCGTAAGGAGGAGCTCCAGGTAGGCACAACATGAGGAATATATTCTTTCTTCCGTTCAGCTGAGAGTTACCGTACACAAAATTTTTCAAATTTACAAAAAAAGACTCTAAACTATGTACACGCACTAAAATAATTAATATCATACGAACGGAAGAAGAATATAAATGTAGATGTGAAGTGTTCATGTTAGATTCTACAGCAACGCTATCATCTTCAAAGAGGAACGAGTAAGAGTATACTGATGGAGCTGACATTTGACGCGAGTTATTTGTGACAGAAAAGGGGAATTACAGGGATACGCAAATTTTCAAATTTCATTCATTTTGAGAAATCCCCAGGCTGTGGAAGATATTTTCAATGGAAAAACATACTTTTAATAAGAATAAATACTTTCATCTTCTAATATAAAGCTACCTCGAGGAGATTTTATGGACACACGCAAACACAACACACTGGGATACATGCACAAACACGCATTAGGGCATAGCCATGCGCACACGCACACCTTAGGGCGTGGGACGGAACTAAAAGACCAATTTGGTTTAAATTTTCACAGATTGTAGACCCGGAGGGTGAAGATGCGTAGAAAGAATTTGACCTCATTCTTCGCTCCCGCAAGTTAGATGAAAATATTTCCCAAAATAACTTTTCTCAATTTTCTTCGATTGTTCCTTTCATTGTAGCTTTTCACTTACACATTTAAATAACATACGTAATAATAAAAAATAAGCCTTAGGGTCTCCGTAATGATATAAGGACAGAGATCTTTGTCCTGTCGACGGTTTCCTTATATCGCTTAAAAATTCGAGGAGGTGAGTTTAACCTCTTGCTCAACGCAAAACGGATGAAACGGTAAGTAGAAGGGAACGAAAGGAACAATTACGTAATGTGATTTCATATTAAAAAATAAAAAACTCTGATTACAATGAACTCCAACTATCTGACAAGAGGACAGTGAAACACGGGAGTGCCACGATACAACCATAGACGTAGATTTTAAACTATAAACTATTTTTCTCTTTTGAAACTACAACATAATAATATCCTATATTAGAGTTAGTAGGGTGCAATAACATTATAGGGTACGAATTTCAAAGAAATTAAAATTTAAATGCCAAATTAAAATTTAAGTCTTTAGATTTCGGAGATGCGTAATTGCAGCTAAAATAAAAGTTATTTGAGTTGTTTGATTGGTTATGTGGACTTAAGTGTTGCAGCGATTGCCTAACAAGTACTGAGCGACAACTATGAGCAAAACTTTTACTTTTTCCACCGATAATTAGCATGTAAATGCGTTTTCGCGTCATTTATCACTATCTTCATTGTCACCACATAATACTTAAACTTTCAGTCTCAACGATTTTTGTAAGCATGTTAATTTTTATCGTGATTTCCTGAACGAAATATGCTCTTGTTTCTCATAAAAAGGTATTCATCAATTTATTTGCCTCTTTCAATACTTTTATTCTTATATTCTTTCTATTAAACAATTAAAATAGAAAAATTGCACTGACTCTACGGAAATACACGTTTTGCAGCTGCCCGAACGTTTTTACCATTCTCTCAATGATGCTTTGGTGTGGATCAGTGGATTCATTTTATGGTGTAACAGACGATGATTTGTTAGGCACATTAACAAAAACATATGAAAAATAGAAACAAAGATTTTTTAAATGGATAGTGAAACTAATTAGAGCTGGGTTAAAATCGAAAAACCAGCAGTAACACATGACTGATGGTCATTACACATTTATCATCGAATGAATAACTCGGTTAAAAGTTCAAAATTTGGAATAGGACAAAATAATGATAACGTAAACAATACCTTTAGTAAGTGTGTGTGAAGTAATTGCCAAAAAAACTAATCGTAGAGGAAATACTTTGATTTATTGGGATTATAACATTGCTTATACATCTCCGTTAATATCAAAATGAGTGGTTTGTAGACACAGTTTACCAGGAAAACAAATCTTTACGAGCATCTCTCTCAGATCAATCATCGTGAAACCTGTTATTCCGAAGATGTTTATTCAAAGCTAATTATTACCCAATTTAGGATAGATATTTTATGATAGAAGATAGGTCTTCTATCACGTAACAACTTAATTTGAATAACTGACTGTTAATGATGGAAAGAGCTATTTCATTGTTGGGAACTGCTCATATTAATGAGTCGATTTTCAGAGTTCTCAAAAGATCACTCAGTACACAATTCTCACATTTCATGGAGCAATAATACATACAATTCACTAAGGGGTGATTAACGCGGGAGCAGAGTTTCTCTCCCATCCGTTCTCTCTCTAAAATATTCATAGTATTGCAGTGCCTCTAGACCCAAAAAAAGGAGAAAAATGAATTAGCTCTTCCCGCTACTCCAAAGTATTTAACAAAATGCCTTTAGGCGTTTACCGCAAGAATAAACTAATTCAATCTACCATGCAAATACTAAATTTAAATGATTTTAGAACTTGGACTGGCTCTTCAAACTCAATAAGTTCGTGAATTTGCCAGAAGATAACGCCAGCAGTTTCAAGTTTACGAAGCCCTGAGATCGATTCACTCCCACGATCACCCACTCTCGCACCATCTCCCGCTACTTTTCTTTACTCAGAACTAAAATCCATCTCTTATTTTCACAAGATTTTTACACCATTGAACTTAAAAATTATTCGATTCCATAGTCGTACAGTTAAAACATATGTAAAACCCTTTTGAGGAAAAAAGACATGCACCGATTAAATTTTTTATATGTTGATAAAAAAATTCTGAGGTAACATCTCTCATGAAAATATTCGCATTTATTTATGACAACAGACTTGCTCATTAATCAAGCGTTTGTTTAATATCATTCAACTAATTTTTTATCATAAAGACAGAAGAAATAGGATGGACATGGGGTCACACGTTTTGCCCATATTATGACTAAATTATGTGATTCCATAATATGCTCACACACACTTGATGATAGAAAATTATTCCACGAGGAGTCAATCTTAATTTTACAATCCTTGCATAGGCTTACCACAAATGATGCATACCTGCAAGGGCTGTTGATAATGGGTAAAAAGAGTTACAGGAATCTTCAACAGATTATACAAACTCATCCGGCATATCCATGCGACTATACTATTCATAACCAGTAAAGGAGATTCAAAATTAACAGCCAAATCCAATGCATATATACGAGCATAATTTTCATCAGCAGCACGTACTGCAAGGATAGCCCCGCGCGACAAAAATTCCAATAATAATATGCACTACGTTTTGGAATTAGAAATTCAACATTTTGGTAAAGATCATGCTTATCAAACTTATCCTAAATATAAAAAAATAATATCATGATAATAGTTTCCGATTCGAATATTTTGTGCTGTTTGTCGGTTTTCCTCTCAGCTATCCCCTCCATTTATGATCTATCTTTTATTTTACATCTCCCAGTAAGGGTTATATGGCTTTCCTGCCCATTCTCGATAATTCTCTATATCCAATGATTACAATCTTTACCTTCAAGAAACTTTTCTGTGCTCAAAAATTTAAGTTTCATTTTCTCCTCATATTAAAAAAAAAAGAATCTGGCCGGAAGGTTTTGTGAGATCAGTGTTAGTTCCTATTCCAACAGAACAATAAGTTTGATATCCCACGCAGCTAAAGTTATTCTCAGGATCATCAACAAAAGGATACAGAGTAAGGCATATGATTACTTAGGGGATGATCAGTTTGGGTTTAGGAAAGGAAGAGGTACGCGTGATGCCATTGCAGTAATGAGATCACTAATCGAGAGGAATATAGAATACAATCAGGACGTATTTGCCTGTTTTGTAGATTTCGTAAAAGCGTTTGATAGAGTGAATTGGGAAAAATTAATGTGTGTATTGCAGAAAACAGGAATGGATTGGAGGGACAGGAGACTGATCCGCAGCCTGTACATGTCTCAGACTGCTCAGGTGCGAGTGGGGAACGGAGAGTCCGGATGGGCAGTGCTAGGAAGAGGTGTAAGGCAGGGTTGCCCATTGTCACCGGTACTGTTCAACGTACATGTAGAGGAAATGATTAAAGAGGCATGGGAAGAACTGGAGGTAGGAATGAAAGTCGGAGGGGAATTCGTAAAATCGTTAGGTTTGCTGATGACCAAGCATTAGTTGCTCAGTCAGCCAAGGGGTTGCAAGCATTGCTGAGTGAATTGGAGATTCAGTGCGATAAATATGGGATGAGAATCAATATTAATAAAACAAAGGTTATGCGATTTTCGAGAAAGAAAAAGGCTAAGCTAAATATTAAAATAGGCGGGGAAAAATAGAGCAGGTAGAACAGTTTACATATCTCGGAAGTGTTTTGGACCAATACGGTCAAAGTGGTAGGGACGTAAAGAGAAGAATTGCGCTAGGCAAGGAGGCTTTCTCAAGTAGGAGGGAGTTGATAACGGGGACGTTGAGTAGAGATGTTAAGACAAGACTCGTAAAAACTCTGATATGGAGCGTAGCTATGTATGGTGCGGAAACGTGGTCACTGAAGAAGGAGGATAGACGTAGATTGGAGGCTTTTGAAATGTGGGTGATCCAGGAAAAATGGATGACAGGCGTAGTGAGCGGTAGTGGGATGTTGAAGAAGGTAATAGAGGGGAGAATGTTGGGCAAGCGAGGAAAGGGCAGGAACAGGATAGGGATGTTGGACGGGATGAAGGGAGGGAAGAAGTACACAGAGATGAAGAGGGACCTGATGTAGATTGGGTTGCTGGATTGGGTTTTGTTTGGAGTTACAAAATGTTTATTTGATAGTTGTTTCCATCCAAAAACCTACCTTAACCAGTAGATTACCTTGTAATAATATTAATATTATGTAGTCATACGTCAATCTAAATAAAAAATATTTTTCCGGAGCAATAGGTAAAAAACTCAGAAAGTGCGTAAAAGTAACATTGATGGTTCTACGAAAGATATAAATTAGTTATTTGAGCAAAGATTAATGGTATGGGTTAAATACCCAACAAATTTAACGCACAGCATTTTTTATTCTTGGTATGGATAGATTACCTAGGGACGCATGGCGACCAGCAAGTGGCCAGCATCAATAAAAATGTTTAACTGACAGTCAGAATATACTGTAATAGACTACTACAATAACTTAGTACATACATTTTTTTAAACGTAAAATTCACTAAATACATTTTAATAATACAATTTAATAATGGCAATTGTGTGTCAAAGGATTATAGTTGAAATAATGCAAGGTGTGAATAGGAACCTGTCACCACAATCAACTGGAGTGTGCTTTTGAGGATTAAAAAATATATATTAGTATAGGCCAGAGGGATAGAAGATTAAAAAAAGAACTATACGCAACACAGAAATTGGCGGTAAGAGCATGGAATTATGAGACAGATATGATTAGTATTGAAAGGTTGTCAGACAGGGGCAGACAGAAAAACTTCAACACTAATGAGGCCTTAGGAAAAAAGGAAGAGGTTTTATGTTGGGAGAAGAAAGAAAAAAGACTGTGAAATATGCAGATGATCAAGCATTAATTCGGGAGAGAGCAATGTTGCAGTGGACGCGATTTTTCCAGATGGCTTCCTTAAAAATGGAAAAATCCATGAGACATGAAGAATGCTCTAAAGATAGGCGTTTAAGGATGGCTAGTCATCATAGAATATTTTTTTATAGATTAATACCTTCTAAGAAGCAAGAAAATAGATTATACTTTCGAAGAATGTGAAAATTCTGATAACAGCAGACTATCCGGCAAATCCAATGCCATATCTATTACCGTTCCTATGAACTCAGCTTTCTGCCTTAAATCCGTCACGCAATAAATTACCTTTGCTATTGAGCTTATGGACATAAAAAAATTAGTATTCACCGATGGGCAAATCATGGCGAAGTTTTATCTATATACTCGTATTTCATGAAAATATTTTACATGTTTCACAATACAACTACACCGGATGTCATTCTCGAAGGGTTCACGTTAAATATGATATTGATACTTTACATTAATATGTGAATCAATTTTTTACCCGAAATGAATTCGATTTTGTTTTCAAATTGCAATTATTCTGAAGCCTCAATTTATTACCAAAAATCGCTCTTCTCTTATTTGGTTTCTCTCTGTTCTTAACTGTGCTCCACCTCTTACTCTCGCTCTGACAAATTTGAAAAAAGGTCACATGATTGCACAATGCCAGATGGAAATGAAAATTACGACGAGCACAGGATAGGAAAGTAATTACCTAGAAAAAGGTTGGAGTAAAGAAAAGTAAATTATTTCGGAATCTATTGCCGACACAATCAACTGTGCTTCTAATAATGGCGAGACAATGGCGAGTCGTGAGAGGCCACATAATAAGGGATAGATTTCAGAACAGCTCACCTAAGCGATACGGCTTAGGTGTTCCGGTAAGATATGTTAATTGAGTCACAGGTTAGACATATGAAATTGATACAAAGAAATTACTCGGTAAGAATGAACTGAAAATGCACAGTTTGAATCTACTAGCAGGGATTACAGCAATGGGTGAATGGCGAATTTTGGGATTTTTTTTCCTCATACTTCTTCCTTTGAGAAAATGCGAACATTATTCCCAGTGAGGCTTGGGGAAACAATGTCTGTAAGCAATCTTGTTGGATTTTTTTTTAAACCATAAAAGAAGGAGATACAGGGCAAATAAAACAATAAAGCAGTCATCGCCAAACCAAAACGAAGAACGCAACGACTTAATCGAGAATTAATTCTATTGAAATAATCCCGCACCGCTGTTCACCGTCACGTTTCCAATTATTTTGTCATAACTGAGGACAAATTGATAAGTGGGATCGCAAAAAGATCGGAGGGGAAGCTATGCCGTCGTTCTCCGCTTTAAAATTGCTTCGGCAGTGGTGTCCTTGTTACACCAAGATTGCTTTGGTCTCTGTTGTGCATTTTCCCCGAAACTATCACTCGTATATACTATAAGTTCACTGAAATAATCCAGTGCAAACTACAGCTAATTTTAGAAGCAACCGTAATTTGTGACGGAATTTCTCGCGGTAGTTAAAACATCTTGAACCAACGGCCATTAGTGAGGTTTACAACTGTCAAGATGGAAATTGAGCGGGAACTTAATACAAGTTAAGATAAAAAAATGGATGTGAAGAAATAAAATGCTGAAGAGCAAAAATATTGAGAGCAAAAAAAATCGACGAACAAGAGCGTGGTTCGGTTCAGTGTCATGGTAGATCCAAACTGTTACCGAACAAGACTTTAAATCATGTTTACTTGATAGAGATAGTCCCTTGGAAGATGAATTTTTTCCGAAGAAATTAATCGAACCGCCCACAACTTATAAATTGCGTTGTGTGTGACTTGCATGAGACATTTCTTGCAGTCTAAGCTGTAATCAATGTGGAATTTATAATTTCAATTTAAATCATCATGTTCACAATGAATACTGTGTCATTACTACGTGCTGATCTTTCTGAAAAATGACTCAGGATGTATAGTGTCAGTGTTAAAGCGAATAATTTTCAGACTACTTTCCTATCATCACTTGGAGAATGCATGCTCATGTCTATCTTATCAATGGTTTGTGTGTGAAGGCAAAGATACGGAAGGGTGTCTCATTCGCGCAATTTGTTAAGTAATCTCCTTCAATTTTCCTAAGCCTTTCCATAAAATAACGATAATCTCTAATCTGTGGCGCTTCTTTGAAATGTTCCTTCAGCCTCTTCGCTCCACTTGATTACCTAATCGCCGCGCGATAAGTTTTCACAACTCCCTTGCAATTTATAACAAATGAGTCACTCTTCGAGTCGACGCCTCCTAGTGGCATATTATAATTTGTTTAAAAGTGTTACCGCGACCAAATGCCATAGCCATGCAAAGACTTACTGCGACAACCTTCTTCATTCCTTCGTAATTATCAGCTATTATTTTGAATCTAATGAGACGCTAAATAATAACCTCGTTTGGCCTCGGCTAACATATGGTGTAATTCTATCCCTAATCGCCTTTTTGAATGAATTAGTTTCAATAAACGATGCGCATATAAATAGCGAGTTTTAACTCAGAGCCATTTTCAGGAATAAAACATAATGTCTTACCAATGCATGTTTATTTCGCATACAACTTTAAATTTATTTCTATTTACTCGTACGCATAATTTACATTTGTAGTATAATCTTCATCATATATGATATACAAAGAATGAAGGCAATCAATACAACATACAATTACGGACAATCTTTATCATATACCATATTGGTATGATCTTCATAATATACAATAGTATTATAAAGTAAAAATTTATACACGGAATACTCCCTCTGGTCCTGCTAAGCCAGTCAGTTCTACCTTGACAGCAGGTGCCACGTAAACAAAAATGAGAGCTTAAAGTGTTTGCAATTACAAATATGCATATATCGTGTCACGTTTTGTTCCAAGCCCTAATCCATTCTGTATAATAACTAGTCTTTTGTTCTCCCTTGCACAGCATTCACTGACTGTAATAGTCTTAAATCTTTAGGAATTTTATTAAAAATTAGAGACACAGTAACCTCCAAATTTCTTCTTCCTTGATTCGTATGAATTTTTTGTGTTATACTTCATATTGTCCCTTAATGTTGATTCCTTTTCATTTAAATCAGACATTTTATGTCTGGCATAATAAATAGATTCCAATGATCATGGCATATCTATCTATACAGCCTGTCTACGGGCAGAATTCTTAATTTTTAAAAAAATAGTTCTACCATCTAGAATATTTGCATTTTTTGATCTAGCCTCAGACATTTTCTCTAGGATTTTTTGTTGTTCATTTTCTAGTATATTAATTTTTGTAGAACCAGTGGATCCCCAGACGGTTATACCATATCTTAAAATACTCTCAACCAGTGCAAAACGCATTTATTTTCATGGCATTCAAACTTACAAAACTAGTAATGTAGTGAACTTGACGAAGATTGTAATTTAATTTGTCATTTATTTTTGAAACATGTTCACCAAAGTTAATATTTTGATCAGCAATTACCCCCAAGTAATTATATTTATTTACTTGTTCCAGCATGGGGTTGTTACAGTTATTGTCGGGATAATGTTGGCAGTAATGTGAATGAATCCTGTAATTGAATATCTATTATGTCGGAGGTTTTGTGTTTCACAAACATGACACTGGATTTTTTCTCATTGATAACGAGATTATTATCATGCACCCATTTACTGATATTATTTAAGTAAAGTTTCATTCCATGAATAGATGCTTTTAGTTTCCTATGCTTCGATATGAGTAATGCATCATCAGCATACAACATCAACCCGCAGAAATGACAATTCTTGAAATGGCATTTGGTATTGATATTGGGCGATAATTATTCAAGTCTCTCTGAGATCCTCCTTTGTAAATTGGTCTTATGACAGCTTTTTTTAAAAACCATTAGGGATTGCTGCATTGCATATTGAATGATTTACAATATCTTTTAATACTGGTATTATATTAGGCCACCTTTTCAGGTCCATTATTCTAATACCATCATGACGCATTTGTTTCATAGCCATTTTGTTAATAATCTTATGCATGTAATCCTCCGTTGCTAAATTTATTACTATGCTGGGGTGCATTACAAAAGTAAGGCAATTATTTGGAGAAGGGGGAAAGGGGAGCATTGTATCGTATCAGACTGAAGAGCAACCATTCAAATAATCATTCATGAGACTGATCTTAGTTACGGCAGTGTGTGGAAAATTGTTCTGGAAGAACTGCCCATGGCAATGGTGTCAGTACGCCAGGTGTCATGACTACTGATTTCTTTTTTGAAGCCAACACGGAGTGACCAGCAATTAAAGCGATGTGGCTTTGAAATTTTGCCACATCCGCGCTATTCTCTCGATCTCGCCCCAGGCGGGTTTTTTTTTAATCCTCAGAACTAAAAAAAATCTGCGGGGTTGGAGATTTGATAACAAAAATGACGCAACTACAGAGGTGGCATAATTGTTTTCCACGCAATCTGCTGAGTCCCTATAATGACGGCCTTCGAAGGGCCAAGAAATGTTGGATGGTGACTATGTAATAAGTAGGTCTTAAGAATAACGAATGAAAATTAAGTTCCTATCTCGATTATTTTTAATAATAATTAAAAGTCCCCTCTTACGCTTAACTATGGAACACTTATTTAATCAATTATCGTTTTGAATATTTTTATTCCACTTTTTATTATTGTTTATTATTTATTATTTGTTTATTTTTTATTATTGTTGAACAAAATTTTGAACATTTTCTGAGAATTCATTTTATGAACACAAAGTTTCATTGCAATTTACTTTGAAAAAAACTTTTCAAAATTAACAAAAAAAACTTACACGATGGCCTTGGGTCATGTTTGAAATTGGTTGCGCGGTTTTCATTTGTTCATGCCAATTTCCTTCGAGGGCAACCTTGAGTTACGATGGTAAACAAAAGGCAGTATGAACCGCAACCGAACAGATGGCCACGAACACAACGTTAGGTTGTTAAGTTGATCCGTACGTCACTAGTGTACATTAGACATGAGGCAAATAGGCATTGGTTTCAAGGCACGTCATGCGCACTCCAGAATTCTTAACTCTGCGGATTATATACTCAGTTTGACGTCACAACTGAACGGGGATGACCCATGTTACATGCTACCGGGAGCTTTTAAGGACCGTTTACTCGGTCCGCCTGGAAAGATTTCCGGGAGTCACTTGATAAAGTTAATTGATATGACACCTTAACTGAGAAAATATTGAATAACCAAGCCGCAGAGAAACTTGTATGACATTTTATACGTATGGAATATGAATACATTCTAGATCTGAAAATTTCGTTTAATTTTCCATATATTTGCGCCCACAAAGATCCTTCTCATTTCGCAAAACATCTTTATGAATCTAACCAGAACTCCAATTTTACTACGATTGCACACCAGGCATGCAACATCCAAAATGTGTGGGCAGCGTAGAGGAGCTAGATTTGTCAAACGTAGTATTATAAACGGAGTAGCCTGTTAATGTTATTAGTGGAATCAGGTTTGGAATCACTCAAGGAGCGAAGGTTAAATCCATATTTTAGCGAGTGTAGAAATTAAGAGGGTGTGAAGTCACGGTGATGTCGTCATTGTCATCAATTCAGGTGCAAGCTATTGAGTTACGAAAAGTTACACTTGCAATACTGTTCATGAGGGCGATGTCGCTATGTACGAGAGAAGTGGAAAATCTTTTGTTTAAATTTGGTAAACCTGTTCCGGACTATGGTAATCGAGGAAAATTCGTTTAATCCTGAACCTATGCCACACATATATAATATTAATCTCTTGCTGTTGCAAGTAATTTACGTTCAAAGCGGCAGAGATTCATACTTAATTTAATCTTAACTAGACCACTGGGCCCATCTGCTTGATTCGTCACTGACATGCACAAGCACTGGGCCCATCAGTGATGGCCCCAGAGATTTTTCCCAAGAAGTATTTTCTCTGATATATGCCGAATCTTTTATAATTGAATAATAATTCATGAATATTAAGAAGCCAATGCTCTCGAGCGGTTTTATCTATCGTGTTTATCATGAGACTAGAGGGTACTCACAGCGGATATTGGTTTTCTGTCGTGACGTATTGGATGTCATACGTTATGTGCCAGTTTGCGCAGCAAACTGATCTTCCTTCTACCCACAAATCCAAATAAATATACAACTAATCCGATTTTGGAAAGTACATTCCAAGACATCCAAGAGATTATAGCATTCATGTTTATTTAATTTACCGAGTCCGCGACCAATAGGTTAGCCGGCATACGAGTAACCCACCAAGCTCCTTCCACTATTAGGGCGGAAGATATGGTTCCTTTTTTAGTTCTTCGCCTAATTCTTATTTCAGTTCTTCACACAGGCGTTTATTACTCCCGGGGAAATAAATTTATCATTGCTTCGATCGTCTTATTGTAAGTATTTCTCCCATTGGTTTGAATTACTCAATTGCATACGCTTGTTAGAAATTTTGTTGGGATAACTGCTTGGCGGCGTTCCAGATTCCTTATGGAGGAATAACTAACCGAATGGGTTCCCGAATATCAAAACATAAACGACTTGTTTAGCTGACCTATCGGCGCGCCGTCGAATCGATTCGTTGACTCGACTGCGCAAAAATCCAGGACAAATCCGCTGGTAGGTTCACATACGATGATAGGAGCCCGACGAATGGTAGTCTACGCAGTCTCTGTTAATGCGGGAGCATAAGCGTTTCACCCAATATGGTCATTTAATTGTTGTTGCAATAATTAAATCGATCAAAGAAACGGTAATCCTTTTCAATTATTTTCCGGAAGTCATTATGATGGATAAAAATTAAGAATAGACCGAATCCTCTAAACTAACTGAATCCTTCTAACAACTGGTACATTCCAATAGGACTGGTGAGGTAACCCGGGCCTCGAAACTCGTTGGCAAACTCTCGAATCTACGTCTATCATCCTGCTTCAGTGACCATGTTTCCGCGCCGTACATAACTATAAGCACGTTATATGTATATCACAGTTTTTACGAAGCTTTTCTTAACATTCTTGCTCAACGTCCCTGTTATCAACTCCCTTCTCCTTGTGAAAGCCTCCGCTCCACCTAATGCAATTATTCTCCTTACATTCCTACTATATTGACCATTTTGGTCCAAAACACTTCCGAGTTATGTAAACTGTTCCCCTTGTTCCAATTTTTGCACCCCTATTTTAAGGTTTAGCTTAGCCTTTGTCTTTCTCGAAAATCGCATAACCTTCGTTTTATTAATATTTATTATCATCCCATATCTATCGCACTGAATTTCCAATTCACTCAGCAATGCTTGCAACCCCTTGGCTGACTGACAAACTGGAGCTTGGTCAACAGCAAACCTAAATGATTTTATGAATTCCCCTCCGACTTTCATTCCTACCTCCAGTTCTTCCCATGCCTCTTTAATCACTTCCTCCACATACAGTATATCGTACATTGAACAGCACCGGTGACAATGGGCAACCCTGCCTTACACCTCTTCCTAACTCTGCCCATACGGACTCTCCGTTCCCCCCTCCCACCTGAGCACTCTGAGACATGTACCGGTTGTAGATTAGCCTCCTGTCCCTCTAATCTATTCCTATTTTCTGTAATATACTCATCAGTTTTTCCCAATTCACTCTATCAAACGCCTTTTCGAAATTTACGAAACAGGCAAATATGCCCTGATTCTATCCTTTATTCCTCTCGATCAGTGATCTCATTACTGCAATGGCATCACGCGTGCCTCTCCCCGTCCTAAACCCAAACTGATCATCCCCTAAGTAATCGTTTGCCCTACTCTCTATATTTTTGTTGATGATCCTGAGAACAACTTTATCTGCGTGGAATATCAAACTTAGTCCTCACATGATGTAGCATTTATCTTTTTCGGAATAGGAACTAACACTCATCCCACAAAGTCTTCTGTCCACATTCCTTCCTAATAGATACTGTGAATAAGTCCATATAGAGCCTTCCTCCCACATTATCCTGAACGTTTCTGTAGTTCCGCAGGAATGCTGTCTACCCCCACGGCCTTATTTGGCTTCATCTCCCTAAATGCCCTTTCTATCTCATCGTAGAGTATGTCTGAAGCTATCTTCCTCTAAGCCATGTTCCATTTCTATGTCTAACCTTGTTGGCCTAAGTTCTTTACCATAAAGTGCTTTTATATATTCCTTCCATTTCTCTTGGATCTTTTCTATGTCAACTAATATCTTACCCCACTTTCCTCAAACTGCTAGCACAGATCTTCCCTTCTTACTTGCCGATAGTGATTTAACCTTTCTGTAGAGCGCACCCTTATTCTGCAAACTTTCCATATCTTCGCACCGTTTTCTCCACCATGCTTCTTTTGCTTTATTTGTTACCCGTCTCAATATAAATTATTATCTAAATCTTCCTTCCGCCTAACTCTGTGTTTATATTCTTCCATTTCCTTTTCTCGACTATATTTCTGATCACTTCATCCGTGATCCATGTTTTCCTAAATCCGCAAGATGTTTATAATTATACAAACCTCATCGGAAAACGAGCAACTGGAAACTCACGCACACAAACTGCCCAATATTTCTCGACTATCTCTATGACCATTATCTCTAAAGTAAACGTACCTCAACCCTAAAAGAATTGAAAAGATGTGACTGTCAGTTCCAAGCGTAGATAGGGCTTGTCTTAGGGGAAACCTCTTTATCAAAGGAAGATACTATTTGGTCTACTTATTTATGACACAAAAGAGGACCAAAGGTTCTTCATACGACCAATCGAAATGCATTCACCCACCTTACTTTTCCCGTCTTCTTATGAAACGATCCTTACGCCGTTGAAGAAACACGATTCATAGTGGCATTCTCAGTGGCATAACTGCAGTCTATTGATGATTTCAAACGTAAATTTAAACAATCAAAATTCCTTGAATTCATCAGTTGCTTTTAGGGCAAATTAAACATGCTGTTAGCAGCTAATTTTGCGTCGATAATCAATAAACACAGCCTCTCCAGATCTTTAAACAAGGCTGATGTTTAAATTTACAACTATTTGAAAGAACAACAATGTCCATGATTGAGATTAGCATTTCTGCGTATTTGCTTCAGTGCTCTAACTTGATCCTATGAGGTTCTCTCTTTTGTTTTCCTTTTTAATGGTTACAACTTCTAAATGTGTGAAAAATTACTAATGATTACAATAAGTCAGTTTTATAAAACCTAAAAACTGATATGACTGGTGAAGTAACATTTCCATGTAGTAGTCAGCTACTTTGGATAAGATCGACATTTAAGTGTGGTGCAGATATGGAAAACCACCTGGCGCCGAATATATTTATTTAGCATTAGTCCAAAAACAGTGCTTTTTGGCCCACAAATCGAACTATGATAACGATAACAGTGGACACAATTATAAAAACCTAAGCTCTAGGGGGAGGAATAACCCCCACCAGGTCGAACCCGCGATCCTTGGGTTTTCAGACGAGGGCGTTACCTCGGTCGGCGATCGTAGGCTAACGTTAAGTCATTATATTAAACATCTTATAAAGGTTTTTAGTTTCCGTTAATGACTCACAAGATTAACAGAAAAAATAATTTAGCCAAACAATTACAATAATATTGCGCTACCGATGCTCAAAGACTGCCACACTCCGCCTCGGAGAGCGATATCGTAGACAAGTCTCAGTCGACGCCAGCAACATTTACTATCAAAGAGTTCCAGATAACCAAGACCGTTTTTTTTCAGAGGTTTCAGAAGAGACATTTTCTATATGCAAACATTTAAATTACCCATGGATGTGGCATTAAGCTTACAAAAACTCCCAAAAATATCGGTTCCTTTGTTTCATTTATGGATTTAGAGCCGTTTTTCCATTTAATAAACTTTTTTTACTTAATTTTAACTGTTCCCAGTTGTATCCATGTCAACGATGCAAATAAATACAGAGTTTTAAATGAAAAATTACATGTTTCAGGCACGGCGTTTTCTATACTCGCTCTCACGCAAACACACATGGAGAGAATTCAAGACCTATGCAAGCAGTAAAACCTTGATACCGATGGGAAGAGATTTTTTAATGCAACACTCTTGACGTCATTTAGAAGGAATTCTTAAAAAGGAGAGATTCCGACGTCCTTTATGCTTCTTCGAAATAGCTTAATCGCAGCCCCGCGGCACCTTTCGAAATATCGCAACCTTTTCAAACACAGTCTGCGTTGCTATTAGGAGCAAAGCATAAATCCAGAGATACCACGGGACTCTACAATTCCCGAGGCAGATAGAGAGATAATCTGCCGCGCCCACAAGCGGGATCGCATCATCACTCCGCCTCGAACGTCCGAATAAAATAGACGCTCACATCCGATAATTCTTCATCATCGGGCGGATAAGCACCAAGTGGTAAACACCAGGCGTTGCTCAGGATGACCGACGCAAAGGATATTCTTAAGAGCCCCAGCTTCATTTTGAAGATAGTACAAATGGTAAGTAGTAAATGAAACCACAACTTCGACTAGGTGCGCATTTTGCAATTTAAGTTCCCATCATGAAAACGTTTATTAAATACGTAAGTGAAACGAAACATAATCTCATTATTTAGCTGCCGATTAACTCATTAGGTAGCAAATTATTTCCTACTGATTTCTTTTCATTAATGATCTCGGCAAAATTAAGCAACAAATAACTTATTCCGTAGCGCACGTAGTAGCTTAATCGTGATGCAAAATAGTACGTATTTTCTAACCAATACAAAGATGGTTGGCACAGTGTACGAGGTGTGTTCAATAAATAACGGGAATTGGAGTTTTTGTTTGGAAAAATCATATTATAGTCGTCTACATCAATGTTATCCCCTACGAAGTTACTTCGAGTTATACTTCGAAGCCCCCCATTAGATATTACACCACTTATGCTAGCGCCTTTTCCAATACTTGAAACACTTCTGGAACTCTTTATCTTTGGTAGAGCTTTTAGCTCTTTCGGTGATACGTTTATATCTCACCTTTGCTGGTAAAACGACGGCCCTACGATAATGCACCTAATCACCCTGCGCAATGCTTGGTTGTGAATTTTTGGCCAAAAACAACACTGTAATGATGTCCCAACCTCCATATTCGCCATTCATGTGGCTTTTTTCTGTTCCCAAAAATAAAGAAAACGGTAAACGTTATCTTTATCTTTGGGAACTTATATTAGGTAATCTACCGGTTAAGGTAGGTTTTTGGATGGACACAACTATCAAATAAACATTTTGTAACCCCAAACGAAACCAAATACAGCAACCTAATCTACATCAGGTCTTTCTTCATCTCTGTGTACTTCTTTCCTCCCTTCATCCCGTCCAACATCTCTATTCTGTTCCTGCCCTTTCCTCGCTTGCCCATCATTCTCCCGTCTATTACCTTCTTCAACATCCCACTACCGCTCACTACGCCTGTCATCCATTTTTCCTGGATCACCCACATTTCAAAAGCCTCCAATCTACGTCTATCCCCCTGCTTCAGCGACCACGTTTCCGCGCCGTTTTATAGCTACGCTCCGTATCAGAGTTTTTACGAGTCTTTTCTTAACCTCCCTACTCAACGTCCCCGTCATCAACTCCCTCCTCCTTGAAAGCCCCCTTGCTTAGCGCAATTCTTCTCCTTACGTCCCTAACACTTTGACCGTATTGGTCCAAAACACTTCCGAGATATGTAAACTGTTCTACCTGCTCTATTTTTTCCCCGCCTATTTTAATATTTAGCTTAGCCTATGGTGGAATATCATGATTAATTAAAATTGGCAATTTTCCACAAAAATAGATTTTTATTAATACGACCGGTTTCAATGTAACTACATCATCTTCTGCTATAACATATTATTGCTTATCTTCACTCTGAAGCGCGAGTGATTGTCTAATCTCACGATGACAAAAGTAAACATGCATGATTGAAAATTAATTTTAAAATACTGATTAACGGCGAAATAAATCTACTAAATCTAATTTCCCACCAAGAATAACTTTCCACAGAAACTTGTGCCTGAAACTGTTTTTGTCTTTCACGATTCTCCAATCACGATTGCGAAAAATTGTGTCCTCCAATAGGAAATCCATTAATGTATGTCATTTCTTCTCTTCACAGATATTTGCGATCACGTGCGTAGCTTTGATTCAAGATTCTTACTTTAATTACACCGATTTATTCGATGTAAACAGAAGAGCGGTTGTGTTAATGGTTTATTGTGGTTATGTGCTAATTTCGTTGATGGACATCTCGAGGATAGTTGCAGGAGAGAAGACAGGGACGTTACTGGTAAGTCAACATCAAGAAGTCCGTTTCATGTCTAATATCTAAGTCTACAAGTGAATAACTAAAAAATGAGCAATGGACCAACAATATAACTTATCTGTCGTGCATTAAAACGCATGCGACAGTATTGTACACTTTCGCTCGCATAATGGTACCTATGCGTCCTTGTATGTGATAGCAGCACATTTCTAAGACATATTTAGGAGTTTCTTTTCTTTTTTATGTCATTACTAAATTCTTGTTACATTTCAAAATACATTTCTGTTCGTAAATATGTGAAATTAAGTATTCTTAATAATTTCGTTTTTTTTTCTTTCCGAATTGAGCACGGATAATATTTTGAGTCGACTTATTGAAATGAAGTCATTCCTTCTTCACATGCAATAGTAGAATGTAAACAACTGTTGGGAATCATCCAGCTATTTCTTTCCTTCTTCCAAACCTTTTCAAACCCACATCTACTTCTTTTACGCCTTAGCAAGTGCTTCTTTATGTTAACCAATGCAATGAAAATAACGAGGCATGCTTATGATGATATACAAAAAGAAAGAACTGGATAAATCAGCAAGCAAAAACACTGATGAACTGAATTTAACGTACTTACAAGTTACCACTGACGCATATGCCTAAGTACATCCACGTATCCAGAGTTTTACTAATTCTTGAATTTTGTTTCCGTATTATACCTACTTAACTGAAAAGTAAATTTTTTTCGATTAAAAAAATTCCTACATTCGTACAATTCCCACGCTAAATGTGTCTCATGTTGAAAAAAAGGCTCAGATTCAATAATGGCAGAAGTCCCTTGCAAACACACTATGGTTGTTTGCAAAGTTTGGGAAGGAGGAAGGAAATTTGGGAAAGATAGTGGCGTCACAGTGCAATATCGAAGTTCAAATGCATTGCATGTCAAATGGCAATGCGAGGGCGAAAGGAGTGCGCGCGTTCGAGCGAAAGAAGATCTAGATAACTCGTAATATATTTAAAATAAATTTTGAACAACTTGCAGTACATCAGATATTCGCCAAATAACCAATCATAGCTCTTTCTCTCTCTCTCTCAATGTCAGTTTGATAAACCGTTAATCTTTTCCTTTGCTGGCTCTGGTTATCCAGGAGGTCCTGTCGCAGAGGATAAAATCACACGGTAGGACTTTTCAGAAGTTCCTGAATTTCTGAATTGTTGATCCACAGATCACCAGCCAAAACCTATGTTCACTCGGCCACCAGTCGTGGTCATAAAATATTAATAGAAAATATTTAGTTCTCAATTACATCCTTTCGTAATGAGTCACCTGAGGGACTTTTGTGATTCACCCTCGCATCACTGACGTGAACGACTCGAGTTCAAACCGAAGTATTTTGTAGGTTTTCTAATTAAATTCCACCAATTTAAAGAAATTATTGATCCCGGAATTTAATGCACTGGGCCAACACTTAACATCACATTTTGTGACCCTTTCCACAAGAGGCTAGCGACAATACATAGGTCAATAGTGCACTGGGTTTGATGACACAGTGAATCTCGCTAATCCGGATGGAAGAACAGGGGTGAATTTTTACTTATATACAAAACATATTGAAATTGACGGAGCTGAGCATGAAGTATATCTTTTGATACACATACATCTCCTGTGACATAACATTCACTGAAAAAATTCCTCCCTGCTAACCCATTACTCTAAATCTAAAGATATGTAGTCGACCGTTCAGTCTCAGAGTGAGGTCAGTCGCTCTGGCACGTATTTTAAAGAACTCGACTTTCATATCGAGATGAAAATCCATTTACAAAACTAAAGACAAGTGTCCAATGCTTCCTAAATATAGTATTCAATCTTGTGGGTTGACAGTAGTTTATCTAAATTCTTGTGTGAAAAATAGTGTGATTCGTTCCTCTTTGAGACAGCGAGATCCAGATGATAAAGAACGTAAGTTTTGAACATAGCCAATTTATTTTATTTGTGCGGAGTATGTCAATAATTAATTTTTCTGAGATTTATTACTCTGTAAAAATACAATATTTATATTACATTTCGAAGAACGTGAAAAATTTTCTTAACATACATTTTTCAATGATAATAAGAAATGCCTGCCCATTGAAAGAATTCCATTAACCTAATGATGATATCTTTTTTTATCACTTGAAAAAAATTGCACAAGAATTGTTTTCGAATGAATTCCTCTTTAGAACTTTACATTTTAGTGTCACTAACCATAAAGTACAAGGTTGTGGATATTAGCACATGGTTCTGAATCCGAAAGCACTTTATTAATCAACCAATCCATTCCAATATTAATTCGAACAATCATGGAATCGAATTCGGCACCTTATCCTAGTTACAGTATCCTCCACTGTGTCATTCGCAATGAGTCCTCGTCAGATACGCCATGAAAACTAAATATCGAAATATTTCTCTTTCCAGGCAATGTTATGGTCCTCTGTTGGAGCCGTTTTGTGGATCACCGCTGCCGCTCTAGTCATTGAGCATTACAGATTGTTGGATGCATTAAGTGGAATCGTAGCTAAAACTACGCCAATACTTAAAACTAGCTTAGACAGATTAATCGCAGCTGGTATATTAGGTCTCATGAACGCTTTAGTATATTTCGCGGAAACAGGAATTACAATCAAATATGGATAAGAAACTCTGCCATTCAAGAATTACTCCCTGTGAAATTAACTGGACGAATAAAATAAACTAACGTGCTAGAAGTACATTACCACTGAACTCAGACGATTCCTTCACTTTCATAAAATTTTGAATGTTGGTGTACTCCATCGTTCGTGAAGTTTAACATACAAAGGAAAAAAACCATGGAATTCACAAAAAAAACCCCTTTGTTTCCGTTTAGGCACGCAAAATATTTTGTGTTCATGCCTAACACTGGAGAGACTCAACATTAAACTGAGCACTATGAAGACTTAATTTTTTCATTGAAAGGTGAAGCCAAATATTCATCAATTATACAATAAAGAAGTGTCAAATGTTTATGGAGCAAATTATATTTATTCCTAGAGTATACGAATGTAATTATAACTAATACCAAGCTAACTGCCACCGTCCTCTCAATAATGACCACAAGTGCTTATCTCCCCCCCCCCCTTCTTGTTGACTCTCCATTTATTTAGTTTCTCTGTTTATTTGGGTTTTCCACATTTCCCATCTTTGTCCCCGCCTGCCTTACTTCTTACTCTTTTCTTCCCTCCCTTCCTCAAACTGGTAAAAATATGACGTATCACACAATTTAATTCTTGTATTGTACCTGAAGATGGCTCAATGAACTGAAACGCGTTGTACGTTACAATTAAATCTGTGGAAAAGTACAAATTTGCGTTTCTCATAGTAATTATTACTTTTTGTGTATCCATCGAGAGTGCCATGAATTAAGTACCCACCGTATTTTCTCCTCTCTGCCATAACTGCATTGTTCTCAACAATAACCCTTCCAATTCCCACAAGGGAGTGTCTTTTTCACTTAAATGTTCATAATTTACAATACTTTCATAATTTATACAGATGAATTTTGTTAACTTAATATGCATAAATATACTCTGTTAAAAACATATTCTGATTATTAATCATTTTTTTCACTAATATTTTCCCCATTCCAAATCAAGAGTAACCAGGAATACGTAGTCGCAGCAGCTATCAGGGGGATGGTGGCGACTGCTGAGGTCATTTGCGCCACTAGGCGGATAGGTGGGTACTTTGGCATGGGTAGGATGCTCAGGGAATGAGGAAATAAGAGCGGAGAGAAACCCGACGTAGGCAATAGCCTACTCATAAAGGAAGGAGGAAAGGAGTCCAAAATTTAACGTCCCATCCGAAGTATTCCACTGGGAGTGCTCTCCAAAGGGTACGCCAAGTAGGGATCAGAAATACTTTGGAAAAATTCTGCTACCAGTGGGATTCAAACCTGGGCACTTGGAGATGAAATTTCAGTAAGCTAGGCCACGGACCCAACCACATCTTCGAGAAAATGCATTCTACGGAGTAGTTGTAGGACCAATTCCGAGCTTAATATCCCATAGACTGCTAGTGCTTCCTGTTGAAAGGACTTCGACACGCATTATTTGTGGAAATGAGGGTTGTGCGAGTCGCAAGGAGATGGTATTTCTGGGGAAAAGGATTGATGAGAGACACAATTGGCGTAGGGAATGGGTCAGTTCAAAAACTTCCCGAACACTTTCATTGCAAAAAAATCCTTAGCTAACAAATTATTGGTCAGGGTCCCCTTCAAAGTAGTCTCCTCCCAAACGTAAAGACTTATCCCCACGATTTTTCCACTACTTGAAGCAACAGTCCCGGAACGTTTCTTCCGGATTGCTCGTAAGTTCCTCCGTTATATTTTTCTCTCTCTGAAATGGTGGCAATTCTTTTTCCTCTGAGCGGGTTTTTTAGTTTGGGGAATAATAAAAAGCCACTATGAGGCCAGGTCTAGTTATAGGATGGGTGGGGGAAGCACAGCGGTCTTGTTTTCGGGTAAAACCCCATGAGTTCTGCGAGACGAATGAGCCAGCGAGTTGTCGAGGGGAGAAAATCACTTGCTGTTCCTTCAAAATTCGGGCCGTTTTCGCCTGATTCTCTCTCAGGCGTCTCATAACCTCCAGAAAGTGTTTTGTGTTTGACTGTCACGCCTTTAGGGTAAGTTTTCGTGGTGAACGATCCCCTTTGTATCGAACAAACAGTCAATATCACTTTGACAATTCGAGTGCACTTGTCGAGCTTTTTCGGGGCGGGGGGATACTTCACCTATCCATTGTGAAGATTACACCTTGTTTGTCTTCGATTGTTTCGATGTCATACCAATAAACCCATGACTCACCACCCTAAGCCTTGGTAATCAACTCAAAGGTTTTCGTGAAGGATTTGCAGAGCTTCACGCAGAATTTCACAGAACAACGATGCTCCTTTAAAGAGCTCATTTCCGCGGATCCGATTTTTCGTCGGACTCCATGATCACCCTACACATAAACGGCCATAACTAATCAACAAAGTGGTTGAAGGCGGTAATTCGAGAAGCCTCCGCGGGCACAACGCCCCCAAGCAGATTCAAACATAATCAAATGGTGGGGGCTGGAAAATTGCTCGGGAATCTTTGGAACAAACCTCGTACTATGTTAGCACAATGGAGCCTTAAGTCAGGTGAAGATATACATGCCAAGTGCAAAACGAACATCACTTAAATTAGCCAAGGGATGGTAATAAAACTTACCACCCTGACTTGAGCCCGTTCGGTGTTTTACGTAAGATTACATTTTGTTTATTATCGATTAGATGAACTAAAGGTGGTATGGACGGAGACATTCAATATTTCATAATAAATTGAGACGGGTAACAAATAAAGCAAAATAAGTGCGGTGGATGACCCAGTGTGAGGATATGGAAAGTTTGCAGAGGAAGGGTGAAATTGATGCGCTATTCAAGAAGGTTAAAACACAATAGGGAGGTAAGGCGGGGAAATCTGTGTTAATAGTCAGAGATAAGTCGGGTAAAATATAAGTTGAAACAGAAAAGATACTAGAGAAATAGAAGGAATATATAGAATAACTGTATGGTAAATAACTTAGGTGAACATGTTTAGGCATAGAAAGAGAACATGACGTAGATGAAGATAGGTCCAGGCATACTCGACAATGAGGGCATTAAGGGAAATGAAATCAAATAAGGCCATGGAGGTAGACAACATTCCTGCGGAACCACTTAACAGTTTAGGAAAATGTGGGAGGAATAGTTTTATGGACTCATTCGTAGCATATATCTGGCCGGAAGACTGTGAGATCAATGTTAGCTCCAATTCCGAAAAAGGTAAAGGCTACATCAAGTGAGGAATAAAATGAATAATAGATGGTAGCACTTTTCACTTGATAAAATTTAATGCGACCGGTTTCAATGTATTATATCATCATCAGGTTTGACCTGATGATGATGTAGTACATTGAAACCCGGTCGTAAAATAAATTTTATCAACTGGATAAGTGCCACCATCAAGTATTCATTATGTTCGACTTCCACCACATCACGCCTTAAGCTACTCAATTCGATCATGTGAGGACTTCAGAAGAATAAGTTTAATTTCATAAGTAGGTAAGTGGTTCTCAGGATCATCGATAAAAAGGATAGAGAGTAGGGCAAATGATTACTCAGGGGATGATCATTTGGGTTCAGTAAGGGGATAGGTACACGCGAAGCCATTGCAGCAATTAGATCACTAATCGAGAGGAACATCGAACACAATCAGGACGTATTTGCCTCATTCGTAATTTCGAAAAGGCATTCGATAGAGTGAATTGGGAAAAATTAATGCGTGTATTGCAGAAAATAGGAATGGATTAGAGGGACAGGAGACTGATCCGTAACCTGTACATGTCTCAGACTGCTCAGGTGCGAGTGGGGAACGGAGAGTCAGGATGAGAAGTGAAAGGAAGAGGTGTAAGGCAGGGTTACCCATTATCACCGTAGCTATTCAACGTATATGTGGAGGAAATGATTAAAGAGGCATGGAAGAACTGGAAATAGGAATGAAAGTCGGTGGGGAATCCATAAAATCAGTTAGGTTTGCTGTTGACCAAGCTCTAAGTTTGTCAGTCCGCCAAGGGGTTGCAGATCCACAGATTCGCGTGATCTCTGTGAATTGAAGTTGTACGGCAATTAGCTTCCAGTAGATTTGACTTTGAGAACTCAAATCAGGGAAGATTTTTGCAACACGTTCGATTTTACCGTACACAAATCAGGAAAAATGAAATCCCTATCCAAACGGTATGATGAAATCTTAACAAGATAGATTGAAAAATACGTGTTTTTTGTAGTTGTCTATTTCATGCGACTCCACTACCAAGAAAGAATTGACCTCTACTGCGCGAGTATTACATAATAAAAGTATATCAAGTAATCCGAAACTCGTGAATTTAAATTTCAAGGAGACGAGATAATTCTGAAAGATGATAAGTAAGCAGGAATAGAAAAAATAAAATTAAAATACATCAAGTATCTATAAGTATTAAAACTAGATGTAGAGTTTCTCCGGTTCATCTGTTTCAACAGTTCTTCCGCCGTGCTATGGGGATGACTCTTCCTCTGCTTTGGAGAAATGGCCAGACGAAAATTTACAAAGTACAAAAATTTACACCTACATATTTTATTCGTATAAAGAAATGGGTGTAAATTTTAAGTTGTAGGAGCGCTAAGCTTTTGATGTTTTACGGTGCTGGATTGTCAATGGACATGATAACCATTTCCTACCCTGAAGTCGTTTCGTTTGCTAAGAAAGTGGGACAAATGAAAGAGCAAGGCACGCATAGCGATAAAATACCGAGTTTTTAACCGAACTGTCACCACTAGAAACCTTAGCCTCGACACGGGCGTACCAATTTAGCAAAACCGTCTTGGGCACCACAAAATAGAATTATATCTAGTGAAAGTTAAAGACGTTCGATCCCATAATTTATCACTACAAAACAATAATCAATGATTTGATATTCCTCATAAAACTACAAAACTGCCAAAAAATAGCAGCATTTTAACACGCCGGTTCCCAAATACGTCGCTGAAGTAAAGCAATCTCCGGCCCGGACGGAGTTTGGATGAGTGACTTCTATACCTTTACCATGATGCTCTTGTCCCCTTTCTGCATGTCGCAATCAGGTTAAGTGTGAGTTGACAAGAGGTATAAGTACCCGGAACTCCTGTCGAAGGACCACACCTACAATCAATCAACAGACCATCTAGAAGCAAGTGGACGTATAAGGCCAAGGCAAATGGTCAAAATTTTCCTCTGCAAATTCTGGCCATTTAGGGCCCAAAATCGCCCCCGAGCAGGCGAAGTATAGGGGTTACTACGAAGGGTCACTCGTATATTAACTCCTCTTAACATTTTTAATCAACGTCGACCATGTAGGAGAGGGTTTTCCTTCTGGCACGAGGGTCGTACATGATTTGCATAAAACGTATCGGAAAATAGACTTGTTTCAGTCATTGCTACAATACCTCAAAATTCTTCAAGGTACATCCCCTGAGCGTCGACTCACATTTGCCATCGGTTTTTCCATGTCTCGAAAGTAGGTGGATTCCGGAAGATCCTTATGGGTACGCGTACTAGCTTATTTGACGTCAATTAGGGTCCCACTTGGGGTCCCCCACCTTCGTATCCACATATCGGACTCATCCAAGAACTTGACTTGCCGTTGACCCATCTAATGCCCACGGTCAAACGCTACAAGCTTGCTCAAAGCACAGCCTTACCCGCCCGCACCACTGCCTGGTTTTTCCACATTCATGGTGCAGCTGGTGTAGCAATAGATTCAGCACCACGGCTGCTTGACGTACGGCCAAAAAAAACAAAATTCCCCGCATAGCGAGTACAGTAACAGTGCTTAATTAGCCTAGCCAGCCAAATCGAAGTTACGCAACCCTCAGCAGACCGCGCAAACGGTTTGACTTCCTCTCTTCCTGACCATGAACCCCTTCAAAGCTGACACCGCGTTACCTGGGCCTTGCACTTCCCCCGGATTTAAGTCCAGCTCTAGAGCCTGGTCAGATCCCCACGGTTATGTGAGAACTTTGGTTAAATATGATTTTCCAATCTTCCTGTCTAAAGATTTATCTCCAGCTATTATCAGTTCAAAATATATTTATCACAGGCCGTTCTTGAGAGCTCGAATATTGTGCAGCACCTCCGCAACAGGGAGGTGGACGTACACCGAGGCTGGTGAGAGCTCAGGAACAGCGTTGCCATTTCTCACTACATTCATACCCATTCCGAAGAGTCCGAACTTACGCAGTGGCGAACCCGCACAAGGAGAGGTGAAATTCACTCAATCGTTGGAGAGCAACTGGTCTAAGCTGCGTCCAAACTGGTTAGGAATTACGAAGCATGCTTCATTTACCTAAGACGTCTAATGAAACGATTTGTAAGACGCCTAATTAAAAGGCAGCATATGTTTGAACATCCTATGCAGTAGCACTGCCATCTAACAGCACACAAACGAGGCCTGGATACAACCACGGTATCTCGGGAAAATATGCGCAAATAGGAGTTAACAGAATAACTGAAAAAGATGATGTTCTTGATATATTCGATGTTTTCAGGCTTAACTTTGAGGAAATCAATTACCACTGAAGTAAAAACCCAATGTTCCTTTCCACTAATACTGTACACGATGTTCTTAGTCACGAAATGAAGCACCAAACAAAGAAACTTGTTCTTACATTTACTTTTAAAATACCTGTATCCACTCACTAACTTGATACAATAAAGTTATTACAATTATTAAACTACATTCATGCGGAAGAAGCCAAATTAATCTTGCCTTAGAAAAGCTCCACCTTTTCCCACCTCGCGTTAATAATGCCCTTTGTTTTTTGAACAAGCAAATATAAGTGTAATCTCACAAAGAAATAACCAAAGTTATTGTGACCAACATACATAATACACTCCCCCATGGCGATTACTCTTCTGTTAGCTGTCACGCTACTAGCACTTGGAATTATGGGGTCGCGAATTTAGCATACTCTTCTTGTATGCTAAATCCGGAGGCCGAAATACGTGCCTAAATTTGCGCCCTCTCCCTGCCTAACGAGTTTGGACACCCTTCAAAATGGCATTCTTCCTAAATCTGAGCGATTTAGGCGCCTAACTGAAGAGTTTGGACGCAGCTATAGCGAAGAAAATTCCAGCTATGATTAACAGTTACCCCGCAACCCCTCTACGCCCTTGAACACGAAAGATTCTTTGCAAAGCGCCCGAGCAAACGACACCTTCCCAAAATGGCCGCAGAAGATTACATGAGATATATGAGAGCGAGTTGAGAAAACAAGCGACGGAAAGATAATGGACACGACGCATCTGCCGCGACTGCACGTTTGACAAACGTCCATCACTCGCAGGAGATAGCAGCTTCAATTGATTTTCTCTATCCCTAAAAAATTTCGTACCTTCATGCAAAAATGGACCTGAACGAATTCCTGCGACTATGGAAGACACCTAAGTTCTTACTCAAAGTATTACAGTTGGTAAGCTTATTGTAACAAATGCCATCTACTATTACGAAGCAGTAATCTTGATTGTAGTATGCTGTAAATGAACTTATGTAATTTTCCCTTCTTCCAGGCAATCTCTATCATTTGCGTATGGACAGCTGATCAGGGTCTGTTTTCTGCCACCAATATCCATAAAGCAACATTCCTGCACATGGTGTACTGTGGTTACATCATTGTCCAACTCATGGAGATCTCAAAACTTGTTTTTGGTGACCAATCTCAGCGGTTGTTGGTACGTAAAACATGATGGGAAGCTTAAATTCATGCATTAGCAAGCGTGTACCCTCATTTGCGTGTACCCCAATTGTCAGCTCCAATTTTAACCTTAGTATTTAATTATACATCTGAAAACTCCTCTGCACTCTGCCGAAGGGGTGAATTGCAAGAGTGTGATACCAGCCAATAAGGAACAAGTGTGTGATTAACTCTCATTACTAGGAAACTAGTAGTCAGTGAAATTGAGTCGTTTCAAACGTGGTATGGGGGAATTCGAACATAATAATCACCAGATGGTAAGAATTTTCCACTAAAGTTTATTGCACGACCAGTTTCAATGTGCTACATCATATTCAGGTACAAAACGCCAACGCAAATGTAGTGTTCCTTCACTACTTCCTCGGAAATAAAGTTCCACTGGAGCCACGGAGTGTATTTGGAAGTATTTAAAAGCTAGGTTTTGTGGTTTTTTGTTTTTAGTATTAATTTATTGATTTTTTAAAAATTTTATTTTAAATTATTACTTTTATTATCTATCTATATGTATGTATTTAAAAAAATATAATATATATTTTCTTTTTACTTAATATAACACACACATTAAACCAGAATAAATAGGTTTAGTATACTATAAAATACATTGAGACTATTAATATATGTGCTCCTAACCCTTTTCCTTATATCTGTATCCATCGAATGAATACATATATACACACATATGTACGAATCCTATGTATACTTGCACAATATACGTGTGTATTATATAATTATTTTTAGGTGATCTACCGGTTGAGGTAGGTTTTGGATGGACACAACTATAAAAATAAATATTTTGTAACTCCAGACAAAACCCAATCGAGCAACCTACTTTACATCAGACCTCTCTTCATCTCTGTGTACATCTTTCCTCCCTTCATCCCGTCCAACATTCCTATCCTGTTCTTGCCCCTTCCTCGTTTGCCTAACATTCTCCTCTCTATTACCTTCTTCAACATCCCATTGAAGCTAAATACGCCTTTCATCCATTTTTCCTGCCTCCATAGGATATCTCCCAACAAACCCCTCTCCTCACCCACCATCCCTAGTAATTACTCACTTGTTTTCCTTTCGGTCCATTTCACCATCTCCATTCTTCTCCACACCCACATTTCAAAAGCTTCCAATCTACGTCTATCCTCCTGCTTCAGCGACCACGTTTCCGCTCCGTACATAGCTACGCTCCATATCAGAGTTTTTACGAGTCTTGTCTTAACCTCCCTACTCAACGTCCCCGTCATCAACTCCCTCCTCCTAGAGAAAGCCTCCTTGCCTAGCGCAATTCTTCACCTTACGACCCTACTAATTTGACCGCGTTAGTCCAAAACACTTTCAAGATACGTAAACTGTTCTACCTGCTCTATTTTTTCCCCTCCTATTTTAATGTTTAGCTTAGCCTTTTTCTTTCTGGAAAATCACATTACCTTTGCTTTATTAATATTGATTCTCATCCCATATCTATCGCACTGAACCTCTAATTCACTCAGCAATGCTTGCAACCCCTAGGCTGATTGAGCAACTAAAGCTTGGTCATCAGAAAACCTAACCGATTTTACGAATTCCCCTCCGACTTTCATTCCTACCTCCAGTTCTTCCTATGCCTCTTTAATCATTTCCTCCACATATACGTTCAACAGAACCGGTGATAATGGGCAATCCTGTCTAATACCTCTTCCTAACACTGCCCATCCGGAGTCTCCGTTCCCCACTCGCACCTGAGCAGTCTGAGAAATGTACAGGTGGCGGATCAGTCTCCTGTCCCTCCAATCCATTCCTATTTTATGCAATACGCGCATTATTTTTTCCCAATTCACTCTATCAAACCCTTTTTTGAAATCTACGAAACAGGCAAATACCTCCTGATTGTATTTTATATTCCTCTCGATTAGTGATCTCATTACTGCTATGGCATCACACGTACCTCTTCCCTTCCTTAACTCAAACTGATCATCCCCCAAGTAATCATTTGCCTTACTCTCAATCCTTTTGTTGATGATCCTGAGAATAATTTAGCTGCGTGGGATATCAAACTTATTGTTCTGTAATCCTCACATTATGTAGCCTTTAGCTTTTTCGGAATAGGAACTAACACTGATCTCACAAAATCTTCCGGCCAGATTCCTCCCTCATAGATACTACGAATAATTCCATATAGACTCTTCCTCCCACATTTTCCTAAACATTTCAACAGTTTCACAGGAATGTTGCCTACCCCAACGGCCTTATTTGGTTTCATATCCCTTAATGCCCTTTCTATTTCATCGTCGAGTATATAAGTCCATAAAGACTGATTAAGATACAGCAAATACATTATTTTCCTCAAGGTGACGTATGTCTGTTTAAGAATACTTTTTCAAAGATTTTGACTAAAACTGATTTCATTACTAACAGCCTATAGTGTTTAGAATCCCTTTGGCTTCACTCTTTTTTAATACCGGGTTGAATTTCGAGCACTAAGCATTTGCAACTCGAGTGGTTAGTTGGATACCACATCAAAGGGACTGGTGGATTAAATGAAGCAAAGGATCTATAATTAGTTCATAGCAGAATTTAGTAAGCGAACTGGAGACGCTTATCTCTCCTGGGCTACAATTAGTACTGCCTAATGCACTAGTGTCATGTACAATAATTTCTACAGCCCCATATGTAGTGAAGAGACAGTTCTTTCTCTGATTAGGGACATAAGAAGAAACACTTTTAGTTATTTATACAAGAATTGCAGTCGTGGTAGTTTGATAGACCACTAAAATTTGGAATAGTTGATATACTTTTGAAATGGATAAAAATAATGAAGACACAGAAGTAGCATGAGGGAGTACCATGTGGAGCGGAGTACCTTTGGGTTCATTTAACCGGGAGATTGATAAGGAGAATTATGTTTCGGGCTGTTCATGATTTTACAATATCCTTTGAATATATTTTCTGCAATGATGATTCTTTTTGCTTTGAGATTGTTTTGTGGTTGTCAATAGATTAAGGTACCTTTTGTATGGGCTTAAGATGCAATGCTTGATTAATTTTGGATCATAGCAAGGTTTAATTGTTGTAGCCATTTCTCTTAAATAAGCTGAGCGACACCGAATTTCATCCGTAACCTAATAGTTCCGGACTTTAAGTTTGTTCCAGCACATTCCACATTTTCTGAAGATATATATTGAAATGAAGACTACATTAAAATGATGATACAGAACGTGCCATAGATTTTGTTTGAAGAATTACCTCGAATCAGACTTGTTCCAAGTTTGAAATAATTTTCGCAGGAGAAGCTCCGATTGAGTTTTCATGATGCATTATGTAAAGGTTGTAGCTGGAAAGAAGCAAGTGAGGGATAATGGCCAGATAGATGGGACATAAATGCTTCTGTAGTTGGTCGGGACTTGTCGAAATTAGTCTTAACGCTGTCAATTGCTGATTTTGAATTTGTCGTCTTACGAGTCGGCTCATAATTGGTAATGTGGATCTTGAAACAGTCTAACCTTGCTATAAAATCAACTTTTGCAATGATCCAATTGAAAAATTAAGGTTGAATTCACCAGTTATAATGACGATAGGGCTTTGACGGGAAGTGGACATTCAGTCTACAATGCAATCTAGTTTGATCATGAAAACATCCCATTTTTCCGATGAGGATTTTGAATTACACTAGGAACGTTTTCAGAACCATTCCGAATAAAACTTAGCAACTGAAAAAATAATTTAAACATCAACAACTAACAAATAAGTATTTGGCGAGAGGATATATGTATAAGCGAGGGCTCCTAAATACGAGAATTTTTTCATTTCGCGGGCTTGGAGAGTCCGATTGTCAAACCTTTTTTTTTTATTATGTTGGTATACATGCCCCTGAAGTACGATAAAACTTTCAGCTGTTTTCATTGTGGACTTTGTCTGTGACAGCCACTAAGGCTACACGTGTTATATGAGCTCGGCGGTTTTCGTTTGTTAAAAGAAATGGATCAAAGAATTTGTATCAAATTTTGCGTAAAAAATTAAATAAAGTGTGTGAAATGTTAACAAAGGCCTATGGTGAGCCTGCTATGAGTAAATCTAGAGTTTACGAGTGGTATGAGCGTTTCCAAGAAGGCCGTGAAGACCTTGAAGATGACGAACGCCCTGGACGCCCCAGCACATCAACAATCGATGAAAACGTGGAAAAAATGAAAGAAATGGTTATGAACGATTGCCGAATCACAATTAGAGAGGTCGATGATGATGTTGGCATATCGATTGGATCATGTCATGATATTTTTTTCCAATTTTTTGGGTATGAAACGCGTGGCAGCAAAATTCGTTCCAAAATGGCTTTTGCACCACGATAATGCACCAGCTCACACTTCATTGCTTGTTCGCGAATTTTTGGCCAAAAGCAATACTGTAACGGTGCCCCAGCCTCCATATTCGCCAGATATGGCTCCGTGTGGCTTTTTCCTATTTGCAAAAATTAAGAGAACCTTGAAGGGCCGTCGTTTTACAGCAGTAGATGACATTAAAAGCGCATCGCTGAAACAACTAAAGATTATCTCAAAGATCGAGTTTGAGAAGTGTTTCGGGGATTGGAAGAGGCGCAGGCACGAGTGCATAGTCTCCAATGGGGACTACTTTGAAGGTGACAACATCAATGTGTAAGAATAAATAAATGTTATTGTCCGAAAAATTAAAATTCCCATTAATTTTTGAACATACCTCGTATCTCGGCCGAAGAGATTCCTCGAATGGTTACTCAAATGAAAATATAATACGTCGATTGCAGAAAATTAGTTATTCAGAAGGTGTCTCACATCATCCGCATTTGAAAGTTGGATTTTGATGAGACTTTATACATATCTAACCAACATGTTAGGTCTCTTTTCTGTAAAATTCCTTAACATATTTCAGTGTGCACGGTAATAATATCCGTCGACAGCCACAGCTTTCTACGCCAAGAGTGTGGCTTTATGCCCGAGTTATGCACGGTTTTCTGTAACAAGTAATGTAAGACAGTACATAAGTATTTTTAAATATGACACCAGAACGTCACGAGACTGGAACAAACAAGTAGATCGGACATTTTTTAATTCAAGAAAGTTTTCGACTAAATTCGGCACATCAAATTGATATATGAGCTGTAAATGTAAGAAAAAGGAAAAATAATATCCAAATTATATTTCACTAATCCTAAATGAATTCCACGCCATGCCCTTACAGCTTAAATAGTACTTTTTCTGCCTTTGTTGCATTGGATTTTGGAGAAATAATGGACAGAAAGGGCTCCCATTACATACAAATCACATTTGGCGACCGCTGCGTAAGGACCATGTTGTTCCATTATCGAACACCAGCCATTGCATGACCAGATCTAAACAGGACGGAGAAGTGTCAAAACCTAGGTTGTATTAATAAAAAAATACTAAGCGGATTCCACAAAGTTTTTTCTAATTTCCCCCAACCGGCATATTTGCTAAGATAAAAGAGTGGATGTAACGGATATGCAGAGGAATAAGATGTCCTCTAAAACAACAGGGCAAGCAAGTAAAACAAAATGAGTAGCTTCAGGCGTGATGTGGTGGAAGTCGAAAGTAATGAACAACTAATCGTAGCACTTTTCCACTTGATAAAATTTATTTTACAACCGGGTTTTAATGTATTATATCATCATCAGCTAACAAAATGAAGCTGTGTGACGTCTTATACACAGCATTTAACATTCTGGAAGGAGGGGAGTGGATGTGGCAAGAAATGGGGGGAGGGAGAGAGAGAGGAGAGAAGGGAGGGTGGAGCAATGAGGGAGAAGGGGGGGGGGAAGAAGGGAAGTGAGACATTTACAAAGGAAGGCGGAATACAGAGTTTCGACCTAGTTAAAAACAGTACACATTTTAACAAAAAATACCGGGAGCGTAAACTTGAATGGCACTAAGTAATAAGAAAAAAACCACACCCACACAAATCAAAACAAATAATAAAAAAATAATAATAAAATAGATAAAAATAATAAAACAAACTTACAACCACTCGATCACTAGGGTGTGTTACGAAATAACTTTCACTCTCGTGAATGACATTTACACACACACTCAGGGTTTGCAAGGATCCCTCCTATGTCAGTAACCCGTCAATCACAAGAATAAATGAAAATTATATTTGTGAAATTTTTGTGATTGACGGGTCACTGACATAGGAGGAATCCTTGCAAACCCTGAGTGTGTGTGTGTGAATGTGATTCACGAGAGTGAAAGTTATTTCGTAACACACCCTAGTGATCAAGTGGTTGTAAGTTTGTTTTATTATTTTTATCTGTTTTATTATTTGTTTTGATTTGTGCGTGTGTGTGTTTTTTTTTCTTATTACTTAGTGCCATTCAAGTTTACGGTCCCGGTATGTTTTGTTCACATTGATTCACGACCGTAGCTACGTTCCTTGTATATTTAAACAGTACACATAGTCTTAAAGTGCGAAGTTATCTTCTTGGGTGAATGGCGGCAGTCACCAATAATCCGTCGGTAGCCGGGACGACGCCAGTAGGCGGGTCGAGGGTTGGAGTCTATGCCAGGGGAAGGGTGGCGGCGGAATACCCCACACTTAACTCACACACTGTGGGGATGGGCACTCAGGGAAGGGGACGGTTGTGTGTCACGCGTGGTCAATGTTCACAAACGAATGTTGATGGAAAGGAGGAGGGAGGAGGAAGTGGACTTCATGTCATTGAGGAGGGGGGTTTTTCTTCTTAACTCGTCGGACAATTTCCAATTGTTCCAACGAGTCTAATTTTTTGCTTTTATTTGACACATGTAGCACTTGTAAATTGAAATCACAGTCCCTTATGACACGATGAAGCAAGACATGTACACGTATTTGCATAAGTGTACGCGAACAAATTATTGTGTGTTTAAGGATTAATGAATAGTTATATATAAAAAGCTAGTGGACTGACACCCTCAAGTCACACGCCACTGCGGCAGCTTGTGGCTTATTGTGAGGGTACAGAAGGCTTGAAAAATATTTAGAGCTCGTTGAAAAAAAATGTCACTTCTACTGCGCTATTTAAAATAAAACAGACCTTCTGTAGATTTTTTATACAAGGTTTCAAAGATGAATCGCTATAATTTTCAAACGCACGATAGAATTGTACAGGAGGAAACAATAAATATTCCTCTTGAAAACTCATTCCACATTGGTCGAAAGGTAGGAACCAGAAGAAAGATGATCCACACAGCTTGTTCGTCAGTGAGGTGACTGTAAAGAAATCTGACGGCAGCGAGGCGGGCAACTACGGGACTCAGGATACAGGAGCATGGGTGTCGGGTCCGGCAGTGAATGAGAACGTTATTCCAGAAATCCAACAAAATTGAAGCAGCAGGAAAGAAATTTTAGAAGAGGACCATAACTATTGAAATGAGGACTCGGATTGTTAGTGAGACATTGAGGTAATGAAGGTAGAAGACATCAAGCAAGGGATTGAGAGAGGCCATACAGGTACATTGCACAGGGAATGAAAGTATGTCAAGTGCGCGTGTTTTTGCGTCAAGTATATGTGCAAATAAATATTCATGTTTATGTGAGTGCTTATTTATGCATAATTAACTGATGCCCTAATACCTCCCGCCACACGCTCTTGCGGCATATTTCGGCGTATTATGGATAGAGACTGTGTTAGGTGAAATTAAAGGAGCGATAGCTAACAAAGCAATACACAGCGGAGGGGAAGAGAGCAACTGTGGGGTGGTATTAGCATTAACAAATAGGTTGGAACGTTGGTAGTAAGCATAGAACAAGTGCGTGCGTGTAAGAATATTATCAGTACCTCGGACAAACAAATTTAGATTTCATAGCTGAAAAACTATCAATGAGGTGAAAGACGCACACGATTTATTTTTTTTATTAGGTAATCTACCGGTTAAGGTAGGTTTTTTGGATGGATACAACTATCAAATAAACATTTTGTAACTCCAAACAAAACCCAATCCAGCAACCTAATCTACGTCAGGTACCTCTTCATCTCGGTGTACTTCTTTCCTCCCTTCATTCCGTCCAACATCCCTATCCTATTCCTGCCCTTTCCTCGCTTGCCCAACATTCTCCCCTCTATTACCTTCTTCAACATTCCACTACCGGTAACTATTAAATTTAATTAAATAAATGTTCCCGGACACCGCTTGGAAACGGATTTTTAAACTGGCTCATTGAACAATACGTTAATAACGATGTCCAAACGTGAAGTATCAGTTAAATCCATTATTTACTGTATTCTTTTTTTTTCAGGAAATGTTTTGGACATTTTTCGGAATGGCTATGTGGAGTACTGCTGGATCGATCGACTTGGAATATTACATATCTTTAGTGAAAAAGGCCTCTGGTAGCAACTCCTTTTTTGGTCCAACGCTTACATCTAGCTTGATGGGACTTGTTAATGTGTTTGCCTACGGAGCGGAACTTGGAATTCTCTATAGGAATAGATAAAGTAAGTTGCTAACCCTATCGGGAAGTGAACTCAAAAAATTCATGCAATAATCACATGCAGTGGAACAGTGCCAAGAAGAACGCATGCATCTGGAGAGCTGCCTGGTCGGAAAATACTATAAAATAATAATCATTTGTATTTTTTCCATTTGTTTAAAAATATTAAGAGATATGGATTCGTCTATTAATTAAAAAATGTTATAGTTCTCCCTTCCCACTAGGTAGAACACAACGAAGTGATGGAACGCCATTTTCTAGTGCGTTACTCTGAGACGCAAGTTCGTTTCTTAATAGGATTGTGAAGAGCAATTCGATCCATTAAGTAAGGGCACTGCAGTGTATATTTTTTGGTGAAGAAAATTTCAGTCGGAATTCCTATTTAATTTAGGTAATGATGTTACTATCATCGTGTTTACTCGTTTAAGCTGCGAGCCTATGCAACTCGAGCCCTGTCGGGATTAGCTGCGTCTTAATAAAAAAAACAGAAATCGAGGTACCGTTTGGGGGCACCTTCATGCCATTAAGAAAGGTCCAGTTTTTAAGCAACGGTGCAGTTAATCCATAGAATAAGTACTGCATAAATGACGCCATGAACGCCTCCATTTTTAGAGATAAAATAATTTTGCAAATATTTTGGTATCAATCGAGGAAAATGTCCTGTTTCATTGTCTTCATTCATCGCTTCATTCGTTAAGAACTCGGACTGACACTCAGGTGATTCTGAAAATTTTCCCCCCAATAAGATGACGGGAGCCATCAAGATATGTGGAACAAAAAATAGGTTTCCTTTTATTTTCTCGGCAGGTTTACGCCATTTTTTACAGAGCGACCCCGCTGAATACGAAATTGAGGTTGAAAAATGGTGAATTTTCACCGATCCGAGTCTTTCAAGTGAGTGTTATAAGACTTGCAATGAAACCTGAGTCGGGTGAACCATTGGAAACCCACTGTTTCGGCTGTTCCTTTGTCTCTGAATTTTATTAGTTCATGTACCCATCTTTTATCCAGTTGTATGTTGACGCAATAACTCGTCAAGGTTGCATTGGAAAAGCGACAAACCAGCCTTCAAATCGACCACACGATTGCGTTTATTCTACACTAAGAGCAAACGCGGCATCTATCCTGCCGAGATTTCTTCCGCACCCAATTACTCGTGCAAAATTTAAAACACTGTGTACCTTTTGATATGCCTATGGCCTCAACTATTTCAATAAATTTGATTTGTCGATCACTCGAAAACCATATTTTGGACATTGTCGATCATTTCTGAGGAACTCACTTCAACTGAACGTTCATCATTTGGGTATCCACGGCTACGTTTACACTGATTCATCCAATGGTAAACGGTCGCAAACACAGGGGCAGATGTGTGGCGAACCTCATCCAACTCGGATTTGAACTCTTTTGGTACTTAGCCTGTTAAAATAGAAGTGTTTGATCACCGCCCGGAACTCATTTTCCCCATTTTTCTAAATAAACAAAAATTTGTTACTTCAATCAATCGACTATGAAAATGAAACCAAGCGACGGATGTAGCCGAAACTTTGACAGTAGTCAAGTGAGGGATGATTCTTACAAAAGCAAACCTATCCCGATACTACGAGTGTCATATCTTGAATTTTCTAAGGAATTGTAGAACGAAACCACGTAACCTTCAACCTACTTGGAATGGGTGACCCTACCAGGAGCAATTATCAATGTTCCCGCTAGCTCAGCACTAGGGGTCACCAGAACGCACGAGCCCTTCCTCCATATTGAGAGTGTAGTCCATGGGGAGGGACTACTGCTAACAATAATGTTGGATTCATAAGCTTTCAATTTAATGTTATAACTCACTTTGAAAATCTCCCTTCCTCGATTTGACGTTGGTAATAATATGCACGCAGAAGCGGACTAATATCCTACGCACGCGCACTCAAGTAGATCGTTTTAGAATTTATTTGTAATTTTGCAAGTTATTCCCTCGGAAAAATTTACACTGATCACAGACGTAGACAGGACGCATACGACATGAAGATGGCATAAGCGTGGCCCTTCACAGGAGAGAACGAGGGCGACAATGTCCCCGGAAGTGTGACATGGCTATAATACGCTTTCGCATCTATTAGCTACCGCAGTGAATTTCAACATAGCAACTTCCGCTTTCCGGCGCATCCCAATCCATTATGTTTCCAAACGACTGAACAGACATACGATGACCCAAAGTGATGAATCAGAAGTCGAAGGGATGCGGGAAGGTTTTTAGAGGCTAAACAGAATTACAATGCAACAATTGCAGAGTGTAAAAATGATTCGCCTTGACCGGAATTCGAACCCGGATCGACGCGACGCCCAACCGAGTTTTAGCTAATTAAGCTATCTAGGCGTCCTCTTACACTCCGAAATTTTGGAGGTTTGCTGTGACGAAATACAGTACATACAATGTCACAGGCATTCATAGTCGTGAGCGATACGCCACAGTCCACGAGGTCAAAGCCAACTTTAAAACACTGAGGGTGTTTTACCTTTGACAAATTACAAAGAACAGCGGGAGATGCCGCGACAGTAACCTTTTGACGGAGTCATCCGCTAATTCAATGCATTGTAATGAATATTAGGGGACGACTCCGTCAAAAAGTTACTGCCGTGGCATCTCCTGCATTTTCTTGAAATTTGCTGAACAGAATGTTTCCAATCATATCATCTTTCCGACTGGACAGTAAAAAAAAGAGGTTAACAGGTAAGGAGAGTTAAGAAGAAGGTAAGAGCAAATTTCTTTCAGGAATTATTAAAGACTAAACATGCAGGAATCAGAACATTTCATGCTATGACAAGAACGGAGAAGGACTAAAAAAACAAATACCATGGAAAGGTTTAAAAAAGTGGATAATTTCTTTCAAACCATCTCTCATGTATTTCGGTGCCGACTGATGGGGCGAAGGAATCGCATAGTGGGGCGAACTTGCCCTCGAGATTTTGTCGAACAAATCATTACGGTTTCCCAAATCTTGAAGACGCTATTTTCTTCCGCAAAAACCACTAGCCATATGCTTTCTTCGTCAACAAATCGAAACTTTTGCGTTTCATATTAACTTTTTTTCAACGATTTTGCCAAGTTTTAAATTGCTAAACAGCATTGAATGAATAACTGTAATCAAATGACAAAAAAAATGGAACTTGGAAAAAGATAAATAAGGGACGAGTTGCTTGATATTATTTTGCGATAATTTCTTTATTTTTGATATCCTCACGACAAAAATTGTTTACTTTCACCCGCATTTTTTCCCTGGTAACTCCTACCTATTTTTTTCAAGCAAAGTTTTTACTTGAAACGCCCATTCAGTTAGAAAGGCATACACAGACTGCAAATTGTTTACCCGACCCTCTCTCTATGGTCTCCGGATCTGCCCCTCCCTTGCACAACTCCCAAGAAATGTACCGGCGATCTGAGTTGTGCAAGACCGGGCAGCCGTAATTTTTTTTTCAATACGTTGTTTGTACGCTACTGCGCCTGGATGAGGAGGGGAGAGCGAGGAAAGAAGGTAAGGCATCGTCAACTTCTAGAAATGAGCGGGAAGGTGCTAAGTGCCCAAAGGGTAGGTCGGGAACGGGTGAGGGAAACGGGAGGAGGCGGAAGGGGATAAGCAAAAGGAGGCTACGTACGGCGCCCTCTGCACAGGAGGAGGAATCTCATGTCACAATACCCCGTTGTGCATTTTCATTCAATGCATCGACCTATCTGACTTGCCAGAAATAAATATTATTATTATTAGGTAATCTACCGGTTAAGGTAGGTTTTTGGATGGACACAACTATCAAGTAAACATTTTGTGACTCCCCACCTAGCAAACTAATCTATATCAGGTCCCTCTTCATCTCGGTGTACTTCTTTCCTCCCTTCATCCCGTCCAACATCCCTATCCTGTTCCTACCCTTACCTCGCTTGCCCAACATTCTCCCCTCTATTACCCTCTTCAACATTCCACTACCGCTCAATACGCCTTTCATCCATTTTTCCTGCCTCCATAGGATTTCTCTCAACAAACCCCTCTCCTCCCCCACCATTTCTAGTACTTCCTCATTTGTTTTCCTTTCGGTCCATTTCACCTTCTCCATTCTTCTCCACACCCACATTTCAAAAGCCTCCAATCTACGTCTATCCCCCTGCTTCAGCGACCACGTTTCCGCGCCGTACATAGCTACGCTCCATATCAGAGTTTTTACGAGTCTTGTCTTAACATCCCTACTCAACGTCCCCGTCATCAACTCCCTCCTCCTTGAGAAAGCCTCCTTGCCCAGCGCAATTCTACTCCTTACGTCCCTACCACTTTGACCGTATTGGTCCAAAACACTTCCGAGATATGTAAACTGTTCTACCTGCTCTATTTTTTCCCCGCCTATTTTAATATTTAGCTTAGCCTTTTTCTTTCTGGAAAATCGCATAACCTTTGTTTTATTAATATTGATTCTCATCCCATATTTATCGCACTGAACCTCCAATTCACTCAGCAATGCTTGCAACCCCTTGGCTGACTGAGCAACTAATGCTTGGTCATCAGCAAACCTAACCGATTTTACGAATTCCCCTCCGACTTTCATTCCTACCTCCAGTTCTTCCCATGCCTCTTTAATTATTTCCTCTACATATACGTTGAACAGTACCGGTGACAATGGGCAACCCTGCCTTACACCTCTTCCTAACACTGCCCATCCGGACTCTCCGTTCCCCACTCGCACCTGAGCAGTCTGAGACATGTACAGGTTGCGGATCAGTCTCCTGTCCCTCCAATCCATTCCTATTTTCTGCAATACACGCATTAATTTTTCCCAATTCACTCTATCAAACGCTTTTTCGAAATCTACAAAACAGGCAAAAACGTCCTGATTGTATTCTATATTCCTCTCGACTAGTGATCTCATTACTGCAATGGCATCACGCGTACCTCTTCCTTTCCTGAACCCAAACTGATCATCCCCTAAGTAATCATTTGCCTTACTCTCTATCCTTTTGTTGATGATCCTGAGAATAACTTTAGCTGCGTGGGATATCAAACTTATTGTTCTGTAATCCTCACATGACGAAGCCTTTGCCTTTTTTGGAATAGGAACTAACACCGATCTCATGATGGGCACTATAGAAATAAATATACATTTTGGAATTTTGACATCCTTAGCGAGGCGGTTGCAAATTCGTCTGACCTCCGTGGTCATTCAAGTGCTGGTGCTATGTTAAAAACACTACTGAGAGAGTAAAAGGGAAAACACCTTATTTATTTATCCCAAGAAATACGCAGGACAGCACTAAGTACGCTGGTCCTGGAAACAAAGGGACAGGGCCCAGCATGAACGGGATACGTACCTGGGAAATAAGCCTGTGTGTTGACACTAGTTGTACCAAATAAAACGTTTTGTGGACAATACCAAGTGTTCTACTTTCATTCGAAAAAAATCCGACAAGCCTATCCTTTTCCTCCCCTTACATAGCCTGCCCAACGTTCAATCCTCTATCACAGTCTTCAACATCCTTCCGCCAATCCAAATACTCAGCATCCACCCTTCCTGTTCCCTTTTGATTTCTCTCAACAATCCACTATCCTCCCCCACTATGCCTAGCACTACCTCATTTGATTTCCTTTCTGCCCATTTCACCTCCTGAGTCCTTCTCCACGCTCACATTTCAAAAGCCTCCAATGCCTATCATTTGATTCATCGGTCATGATTCCGCGTGCTATAATTCATTCAACAGGTTTCATAGATCATATCTTAACATTCCGCTAAGCGTGTCAGCCAACAGCTCTCATCTCCTCGTGAAAGCTTCTTTGCCTAATGTTTTCTTTTATTCCGAGTATTGCGACCACACTTCCACCGTTCAACCTGCTCTAGTTTTACCCCTATTGACGTTTTTATAAATCAAACCACTTTGCTTTTCCACATAAACTTTTTATTTTCACGACCCAGGTTTCGTTTTAGCATAACATCATCAGACCTGATGATGTTATGCTATAACAAAACCTGGGTCGTGAAAATAAAAAGTTTTGTGGAAAAGCAAAGTGGTTTGATTTATAAAAACGTCAGTATGAAGATCTTCCATCAAGTTACGCCAGAAACTGTTTTATTTTTACCCCTATAATGAACGCCTAATTAAATGCTTAGTCATAATTTTTCTAGAAAACCCCATAATCTTTGTTATGGTTACATTGATTCCCACCCCTCACGATGATTTTCTAATGCGCGCAGTAATGATTGTAACCCCTTGGCTGATCGAGTAGCTAAAGATCGATCATCTGAAAACCTGATTTCATGAATTGCCCACCGGAATACACTCCAGTTCTTCCCATGTCTCTTTCATCGTTTCCTGCACGTATGCGTTGGAAAGCACGGGTATCCATCTTATTCCACTTCCCAACACTGCTCGTCCTGTCCCTCCATGCGCCACTCGCACCAGAGCAGTCTGAGATATGCACAGCTTTTTGAATAAGTCGTTTCTCCCTCCAATCTACTCCTATGCTCTAACATACTTTCAATAATTCCACCCAATTCACCCAAGTTAACTCCTTCTCGAAATGAACGGAACAAAAAAATTTATCCTGATGTATTCAAGGCGAATGATTTATGCACTCTGAAATTATTGCATTGAAATGCATGCTAGCGGATGACTCCGTTAAAAGTTACTGTTGCGACACCTCCCGCAGTTTCTTGAAATATTCCGAGTTCCTTTCTATTAGTGACCTGATTACTGTTATGACATCATCAAGCCTGAACATTTCTGAACCTGATCTGATCATCCCCTAAGTAATCATTTGGCCTGCTCTCCATCCTCTTATTGATGATCATGAGTACCTCTTGAGCTGGGTGCGAAATCAATATTATTTTTCGAAGAATTTTTAATTATTATTGATTGGTAGCCTCCAGAAAAATGTAGGTATTCGGTGAATAGTGATTAAGGCCTACAAAACATTTTTTTATTGGAATTTTTGCAACGATGAGCATATCGCTAAAAAATATTTTAAGGGAAAGTTTTGGGAATTGGGCAAGCGTAGGAAGCATTTTTGATAAAACATGGCATTTTTTTCAAATATTGGTGATGTCTTGGTGAATGCTCCTAAAATTCCAATTAAAATCTAAACAAGATCCGGTATATTTCACTATGAAAAAAAAATAAAAGCGTAATTGATAAAAGATAACATAATGTGTAATATTGAGGAAAATTACCTCATTAAATATAAGGAATCTCAAAAAAGTCTTAGAGGAGGAAAAGCGTCAAGCGCATAATGTATGCGTACATGGTATAAAACAGTCAGGTGATACGATCCAATTGTACAAATAATAACTAAGGAACAGGAATGATAATTTGTCAAAAATTTCTGTGGGGAATGTTTTGAATGCGAATTTAGTTTTAGACAAGGAGAATTCAAATTCTTTTAATAACTATTCTTTCAGTGAACAAGGTCAAACAGCACGTATGGTAGTTCAGTGGGTAGAGCTTTTTAATAATAATCGGAGGGTCCGGGTTCCATTCACGGGGACACCTCTAGGCACCCTCAATTTCATCCTGTGTTTTTTTCGGGCGCCAGATATACCTGGAAAACCATAGAAGGCAAAGGGAACCCCGCCCGCCTTCCCCCATACCCTGATGTGTGAACTTCACATTGCGTTGGGCTTTTAGCACTAGGTGAGTTCCATCCACACTTATCAAAGAAAAAGCTCCGCGTTGACAACTGTGACTTCGTTTCATAATGTGGTGGACCGGCAAGTTACTCAAATCCAATGGTGAAGTGAAAAATTAAAGAGTGAAATTGTAACGGACGAATTACTTCGGGATGGTGCGGTGGCTAACGCACAGGCTTCCCATCCGGGTTCAAACCCTGGAGACAACAAATATTTTCCAGTGGTATCCCGATCCCTACTTGACGTGCCTTGTGGAAAGCACTTGTAGAGTGAGTACGCTGTCCGTCGGTTGGGATGTTAAACTGCGGACCCCTTGGCGCCTTTCGACAAGATTAGGCTAATGCCGATGCCGGGTTTCCATCCACCCTTAATACGTTCCCCTCCATCCCTAATGGCGCAAATGACCTTAGCTGTCGGTCGCCTGCCTTAAAACTGCCACTGCTACAACTCGAGCCACACAAAGCTCTCCAAGAAATCATTCCTTAAACTTCAATCTTTAACGAACAACATCGACAACCTTCACCTCTCCGTGAATCACAGTGCTCCTAAACCGTATTTTTCCAATGTCATCTTCAAGGAGGTAAATTTCATCCATCCATGCTGTACTTCTCTACGGTCTACATACTAGGGGATTCATGAAATAACTGGCACCCTTTGTTTGGTATTTTTCCTTCCCTTCTTCCAACTCACTCCTCTTCTCCTTTTCCAATTAACCCACAACTCTTCTCATTTTAAACTCCATTTCCCGTCTTTTAATTATTGGCCATGGTCAGCAGCGGATGAGTCATACAGGGTGTGTTCCAAACGTAATGCTTATTGCTATGTCGTGATAAATTATGGGATCGAACTTCGTAACTTTCACTAGATATAATTCTATTTTTGTGGGGCCCAAGACGTTTATGATAAATTGGTACTCCCCTGTGTCGAGGCTAAGGTTTCCTTTGTACTTTAGTCGAAACTTAACCGTCTACTTGAAGGAGAATAAAACGAATTATCAATTTCCGTTGAGGAACGTAAAGTAAAAAAAGTATTAATTTCGTCCGTAGTGCTACTTGTCTACCGTTGATATATTAGATTAGACTATCATTGGGTGCTGGCTTATTTGTTTGAAATTAAACATTGCGTTTATCAGTGGGTTTGCGGATACTTTTCAAGATTGCCTTTGAGAATGAGCAATCAATATTGATGATTCAAGATTTCATAATGACCTGCATGCCAGACTCCTCATACACTTGAAAAATGGGCCATCTTGAGTATGTAATGCCTTTCAGATTTGTAGAACTCCCAATTAGCAGATATATGCACGCGAGCTGACGGCATTGCTCAAGATGCTTTTCCGTGCAAATAAATACAGGGTGCGTTCCAAAAGTAATGCAATTGAATTTCCCTCGCCGCTCCTATTGGTCGGAGTGAGATCGAATCACTTAAGATTAGGTTTGGGGGACGCTAAGCTTTGCCAAAAAACCGGTCTCAATGCTCTCCAAGCTGTGGAAGCGGTGCGACGTCAGTTATTTTAAACCTCTGCGTTCCGACCGTGTCAAGAAAAAAATGGACTCGACGATCGAGGAACGCTACGTGATAAAGTTTTGTGCTTAACTGAAAAAATCTCTTGAGGAGACTAACAAAATGATTCGTGAAGCTTACGGTAACTCTGCTCTGTACTACTAGCAAGTGTCGAGGTGGTTTAAGGTCTTTAAGGAGATCCGGGAAGAGGTTCATGACGAACAACGCTCTGGGCGGCCGTCAACCACCAAAACCGACAACAATGTGCCATGTGCTCGACAATCGTTGGACTCTGACCGTCGATTGAGTATCAAGATGGTTTCCAATGAATTGAACTTGTCTTCTGTTGTGTTTCGCATTGTCACTGAAGATTTAGCGACGAGGAAAGTGTGCGCCAGGCTCGTGCTCACGGTGTTGTCAGACAACCAAAAGACCAACCGAGCGGAAATTTCAAGTGAACTTTTGCAACCTATTGAAAATTAACATGATTATTTGATAACGCCACCACTGGTGATGAAACCTGGGTGTTTTTAATATGACCTAGGAAAACAACCCCAAAGCTCTGAGTTGCACACCGACCAGTCCCCTAAGCCCAAAAAGGCAAGATGGAGCATATAAAAAGTGAAAACAATGCTTATTGTCTTTTCCGACAGTAAAGGAGTTGTCCATAAGGAATTTGTTCCTCAAGGACAGACAGTTAACGCTGCCTACTACGTGGATATGCTGGAAAGATTCCGAAAATGGGTGATCAAGACGAAAAAAGACATCTCCGCTACCTGGCAACTCCATCACGACAACGTTCCTTGCCACAACGCACTACGAGTCCGCGAGTTCCTGGCCAAACACCAGGTCTCCCCTCCCCCCACAGTCCTGACCGTGCCACAGCAGAATTGTTTTTGTTCCCTCGGATTAAGGCAGCCCTGAAAGGAAGCTGTTTTTCGTCCATAGAAGAGATCCAGTCAGCCGTGACGAAGTACTTGCGGGAGGTCCCCAAAGACGCCTTCCAGGACGCGTACCAGTCATGGCAGGGTCGCTGGAAAAATGTGTAGAGGCCCAAGGACAGTGCTTTGAAGAATTTTAAGTGTTTGTGTAAATATGTAAAAAAAAACGATTGCATTACTTTCGGAACTCACCCTGTCATTACAAATGGCCATACCCTTGAGGTCCGTTAGCGACGAACTCAGCAGAGGTTGTTCAAAAGCGGTGGACTCAAAGAGAGCGGGACTTTTTTCCATACCAAATCACCAAAGTATGCTTCAGTCATTAAGAACGCCCAGCGTCAGATTATGACAATTAACTGCCATTTGTCGCTTTCCGCTACGAGTTTAAGTTCACATTACATACAAGCACCTAACTTAGGAATTTTAGATTACCGTTATATTATGCTTTAAAAACTATACATAAAGGAAAAGATGGCCCATGTCTATCGTGTAAGCCTAAGTTGCCAAGTAAACCAATCAGGGGAGAGAACGAGCTCCTTAAGTTCACCAATCAGGTACGATCGTGGATGACACTGCAGCGCCAAGGTGACTAAAATATGCAACACTCATATAATCACACGAGCAATTAAATGTGGAGGCGCAAATAATTTAACGTGAAGAAAGAGCCTTTTATTTACGATAATTCAGTTGATTAAATTAATACACGAGCGATATTAGAAATTCCCATCAACCAGTGTACATTGTTGCTCACGCAAAAATGTTCATCTTAATGCCGCTATTACAAATTCAGTTGTTTCTACAGATAGCCTCTATGAGCCAGTATAAATGGGTTGTTCCTATTGATGAACCTAAAGAAGATAAACCTGTGTTCTGATTGTATCAAGTTCTTCACATTCGCGACAACGTGAACGACGCGCTGATTCCTGTGCATACTAGTTGAGTTCCCAAGTGCATACTTATATTCAAAATGAATTGGCTCTGAGAGCTGTGCCAGCAATAGAGAGCACGTGCACAAGCTATCCGTCAGATTAATTATACGTACAGTGTCATGAAAAATCTTGAAGAGCCTGTTTACGTATTTCGATGCAAACTTGGCTGACACTTCACACGAGGATTTCAGTTGTGAAGATTACAGTATGATATTAGCGGAACGCAGTACTACGAACGTTTTAAGAATTTGAAAGAGGTTAGATTGTGGGTCGGTGAATATACCGGGTTTAGATGACCTTCCACCACGTTCACATCAACAGATGACGACTTAAGTCATGGAAATTCGTGCTGCGATTCCTGGAAATCTTCGGAAAAGTTTCAGAGGAAGTTAGAACCAGCAAGGGTCTGGATTCACATTTTTACCAAAATATTTCTGATGCGTTGAATCACCTCACAAAATTGTGCCCCGCTTACTGACTAATGAATTTGATCACTGGTCCGACGGAGAGCTCGTCCACTGAAACAGTGAAGCCGATTTGACGATGAATTTACTTGTATTCAGACTAGCGCGAGAATCGCTCATCAGATACAAAACATGGAGATGTTGTGAATTACTACTCCCGAGTTCGGGAACCTAAACGGGAGAAAGCATAACATGAATACTTATGAAGATCATCATAGAAGTTTGTGACTCACGCTCTTAAAGAAAAAAAGTTTTTATGGCGTGTATTTTAATGCTATGTTTCTGGCCAAGCAATACGTGTTAGTATTCAATACTTCAATATAACCAAAGTCGACCGTACATGTGAGCACAAATATTTCACGCGGCCTCATTTGGGCAAAGATGGACGCGAAATTTCACACAATACCTACATGTCTTCCGCATAAATTTAGAGAAAATGAATAAATTTAGAAAAAAAACCTTTTAATCATGGTAAGAATTTTATCACACATTTACAGCACAGGAAAACGGACAGCAAAGACAAAGAAAATAACAAAGGTGGCCTCTTTTATGGCATGGTGAATGGGAGTTTAAGAACACATCAAAGTTCTTTCGTCGTCAGTAAGACTTTGAACAACTCGAATACAATAAAACCAACAGAAAAATAATACTGGGGATCACGAATGGGCTTAGGATTAGTACAACAGCTTTCCACGCCGACCACAGGACAACATAATACCTTCCGCTGACAATATGAGAAGGTTGGATCCGACGCTACTCTTGGTCATGAAATGCGGCCACCAGCATCACTCTTCTGACGAAGCCACCAGGTGCTACAGGGAAATGACAACGATTCCACGAACAATGAAACAAACTACGGCCATTGCTCATCAACCGCACGCCGTAACAAGAACGACTAAGAAGGAAGTAACCCTACTCATGCATATTTACGGGGAAAGAAATCAAAAAGAAATGAACTGGGTGACCCTGTTCCCATCGATTAACTTCGGTTCCGACTGATAATTCTTACGGATTTACTAATCCTTAACTTTGGCTAGAGAAGAGGATGGCTCTATAGAAAAGAAAATCATTAATATGCGGTACTTATTGGAGAAGGTGGATGCTACGAGTGAACGAATAGCGATGACATCCTAAATTTATTGAGTCACCGAAGGCGTGGGTCTGAACATGGAAGCCTTCTCTAAATATAATATAATTGTAGAAAGATTCTACCACCTATCTCGTATGTTATTACCACTGATTAATTATACACTTTAATTTGAAGGAGATTCACCGAATCTTTATCATGAGCTATTATACACTGCCTTGTTGCCAATCTAACCACAACTAGGACAGCTAGGCTGTACGACATTTTGAATTGTCGAGTGGATGTCGATATTCACTTTAATGCCAACCTGTCGAAACTCTTTAGGTGCCTTCGACATATCACGGCCGATATTGATATCGCGGGAGACACTGATCTCGAGGGCGATATTGATGATGAGTGGGATATTGATGAAGGGGTCGTTATTATTATCGTTAATGATGTCGATATTTAACTTGATTTTTGACAGGCTGATTCACATACGGAAAGAGATATTATTATATACTGAGAGACTAAACAGTGTCAACGTGACACTGGGTGTCGAAAACACACGTCGACGCCGATACTGACGTCGACCTCGACATTGTCGACATTCGCAACACCGACATCGGTAAAGTCTTTAATATTGTCGAAATATCCGTGATGGGTGGGTATTACACTGATGTCGCTCGGCCATAATCACAACTAATAGCTTTGAATCTTATACAGTAATTCTTGTCGACCATCACAACGCAAATAATTTCTGGCATTTATTTCTTTTCAATAATACCGTTATATCATTTTTACCATTTGCCTCTTAACTATTCTTGAATGGTTCATTTTCTAAAGACTGGAATACTGAAGTGTGTTTCAGGCGACATTTAATCTACCGCCGACCGCCACAGTGCCATAGGAGTTGGAGTTGGGTCATCGTCAAAGAAAATGTTTTATACGAGTACTATTTACTAGGTAATCTACCGGTTAAGGTAGGTTTTTGGATGGACACAACTATCAAATAAATATTTTGTAACTCCAAATAAAACCCAATCCAGCAACCTAAACTACATCAGGTCCCTCTTCATCTCTGTGTACTTCTTTCCTCCCTTCATCCCATCCAACATCCCTATCCTGTTCCTACCCTTTCCTCGCTTGCCCAACATTCTCCCCTCTATTACCTTCTTCAACATTCCACTACCGCTCAATACGCCTTTCATCCATTTTTCCTGCCTCCATAGGATTTCTTTCAAGTCACCCCTCTCCTCACCCACCATCTCAAGTACTTCCTCATTTGTTTTCCTTTCCGTCCATTTCACCTTCTCCATTCTTCTCCACACCCACATTTCAAAAGCCTCCAATCTACGTCTATCCTCCTCCTTCAGTGACCACGTTTCCGCACCATACATAGCTACGCTCCATATCAGAGTTTTTACGAGTCTTGTCTTAACATCTCTACTCAACGTCCCCGTCATCAACTCCCTCCTACTTGAGAAAGCCTCCTTGCCTAGCGAAATTCTTCTCCTTACGTCCCTACCACTTTGACCGTATTGGTCCAAAACACTTCCGAGATATGTAAACTGTTTTACCTGCTCTATTTTTTCCCCGCCTATTTTAACATTTAGCTTAGCCTTTTTCTTTCTGGAGAATCGCATAACCTTTGTTTTATTAATATTGATTCTCATCCCATATTTATCGCACTGAAACTCCAATTCACTCAGCAATGCTTGCAACCCCTTGGCTGACTGAGCAACCAATGCTTGGTCATCAGAAAACCTAATCGATTTTATGAATTCACCTCCGACTTTCATTCCTACCTCCAGTTCTTCCCATGCCTCTTTAATCATTTCCTCTACATATACGTTGAACAGTACCGGTGACAATGAGCAACCCTGCCTTACATCTCTTCCTAACACTGCCCATCCGGACTCTCCGTTCCCCACTCGCACCTGAGCAGTCTGAGACATATACAGGTTGCGGATCAGTCTCCTATCCCACCAATCCATTCCTATTTTCTGCAATACACGCATTAATTTTTCCCAATTCACTCTATCAAATGCTTTTTCGAAATCTACGAAACAGGCAAATACGTTCTGATTGTAATCTATATTCCTCTCAATTAGTGATCTCATTACTGCAATGGCATCACGCGTACCTCTTCCCTTCCTAAACCCAAACTGATCATCCCCTAAGTAATCATTTGCCTTACTCTCTATCCTTTTGTTGATGATCCTGAGAATAACTTTGGCTGCGTGGGATATCAAACTTATTGTTCTGTAATCCTCACATGATGTAGCCTTTGCCTTTTTTGGAATAGGAACTAACACCGATCTCACAAAATCTTCCGGCCAGATTCCTTCCTCATAGATACTACGAATCAGTACATATATGGCCTTCTTCCCACCTTTTCCTAACCATTTCAACATTTCTACCGGAATGTTGTCCACCCCTACAGCCTTATTTGTTTTCATCTCCTTTAATGCCCTTTCTATTTCATCGTCGAGTATGCTTGGACCTAAGCTATCTTCTTCTACGTCATGTTCCTTTTCTATGTCTAACCTTGTCGGCCTAAGTTCTTTACCATACAGTGTTTCTATATATATCTTCCATCTCTCTTGGATTTTTTCTGGTTCAACTATTATCTTACCCCACTTATCTTTAACTGTTAGCACAGATCTTGCCTTCTTACTTCCCGATAATACCTTAACCTTGCTGTATAGAGCACCAATTTCACCCTTCTTCTGTAAATTTTCCATATCCTCGCATTGCGTTTTCCACCATTCTTCTTTTGCTTTATTTGTGTCCCTTCTCAATTTATTGTTTAACTCTTTGTACTTCATTTTGCCTAACTCTGTGTTTACATTTACGAGTACATAAGATGTAATATAGAAAGAAAGAGGATAAGTAAGGCTTTCGTGAACAAAGTTTGAAAAGGTTAGTCCACGGCTGCAATTGGAGTGATCCGAGGAAAATAGGATTCCTCTTATCGGCTGTTCAGATTGTTTATATACATATTTTTGATCATGATCTCGACTTACCAATTCATTACGGAGCAAGAATTACTCCACAGATATTCCCATGAAATCACTCATGCATAACTTGTATTTTTCCAGCAATACAACGCACACATAATTTTGGTGAAACAAAGGGCTAACATCTTAGGTTTTCTGGTACTATTGTGGCTTTTTCCATTAGTTTTTCGTAGTTTTATAACGTATGACTAATGAGGCGGTTTTTCTTTGCTTGTCAGAAGTACTCTGCCTCCGAAACGCTCATTTTTATTTAAGAAGAGATCTCAATCAATGTAAAAATATGCTTTTCCTCTCCATCTTCGCCCTAAAATTTCTTCACAGCCATCGCTTTTCATTCACTGACATTTCTAGCGTGTTCTCTTCGCTTTGAACCCTCCGTTATCGCGTCGACTACGTTCCGCTCGGTTCGGAACACTTCTACCTAGCCCATTCCGAGTTTCATAGCCGACTGATGTGACCGAATCCGCAAGTCGGGGCAACTGGGCAGGAAAAAATTAAGCAGAAAATATTCTACGGGGACATAATTTCATCCTGTCGCGGTGGCAACCATCTTCGACGATCGAGGAAGGGACTGCAGAGATTCTTGTATCGGGAGGACTAAGAAAATCATTCGGCTGGCAGTCATATTCAAGGGCACTCAAGAGGTAAGAAGAGAAATTAAAAGACTTGAGGAAGTGAAATCCTTCCACTTGAGATTTACAGTACGGGAGAAAAAACTCCCCACCTCTGGCTACCACTACATTTTTCGGGCTAGAGCTGAGCTCAAAGCACGTGTCAGTTGCACAAACGACCGTCGTATTCGCAAAGCTAATCGAACCCTCCAGGTCGAGACGGTGATAACCCGCGCAGCGTCAGCCGACATACCTCACCACTGATTACTCCGCGTGGGAGAGATTATGCTAAAAAACTACGGCGGAAGGGGTTAAGGTAGCGGCATGACTGGGAAGGAAAGGAAGATTAAGATGGATTGGGGGGATGGGGTGAGTACAACAGGGTTGCCACTCATTTTACGAATTCCAATTTCCGGTTCTTCTAGATTTTACCGGCAAAAATGACGTCCGTTTTCTCGAATTTATTTCTCCCCAGTACATGTGATCTCATTACGTATTTCTTTGTGGATCATCCTTCATCGCTTCACGTGCCCCTCGTATGAATGAAATCGGTCCGACTATACGAGGAGGAAAACAAATGAGGAAGTACTAGAAATGGTGGGGGAGGAGAGGGGTTTGTTGAGAGAAATCCTATGGAGGCAGGAAAAATGGATGAAAGGCGTATTGAGCGGTAGTGGAATGTTGAAGAGGGTAATAGAGGGGAGAATGTTGGGCAAGCGTGGTAAGGGTAGGAACAGGATAGGGATGTTGGACGGGATGAAGGGAGGAAAGAAGTACACCGAGATGAAGAGGGACCTGATATAGATTAGTTTGCTAGGTGGGGAGTTACAAAATGTTTATTTGATAGTTGTGTCCATCCAAAAACCTACCTTAACCGGTAGATTACCTAATAATACGAGGAGTATAGTCCTATTTTTTACTATATATATACTAAAGAGTACATATAGTACTATACGCCCGTGTATATTGAGAGTTGTGGCTAGAGGGCCTGAAGCGAACACGAATTAATACCACGACGTCGTTCTCATCGGTAATTCCCGATCCCTATATCCTATTCTCGAGTCGCGCATCAAACTCCCCGACTTTTTCTCCATTTTCCCAACCTAGTGGTCACCCTGGAAAGAGGTGAGGGGGGAAGGGGGAGGGAGAGAGAAAAGTGGACGACTGCGGGGCAGGAGCGAGATAATTAGGTAGCGTGCGGAAGCGGAGTGGGAGGAAAGGGTGACTAGGCTAATGTCGTCGAGGTGACGCGAAATATAGCGAGGGGAGAGAGAGAATGGGAATTTTTATTTCGGACGAGTCCGAGAAAAGGGGAGACGGAGCGAGGGGTATGGAGTGCTGGGGAGCAGGAGGGCGTTTTGGTCGGAGGGAGCAATTAGCAGTCCGGTCCGAAGTCGAGGTGGGAATGACACATGTGCACGATCGCTCGTCCTTTCGCATTGTTTTGTCACGCGCCTTGCTTTCGTGGCCCTTGCCTACGTTTCCACTCCGCCCTCCGACAAGCAACGCACCTCACCCACCCACCCACCCGAGGGCGCGATGCCACAGCCACGCCCACAAAAACGAAAAAGGTTCCCTTTCCCAGCCATGCCAATGGGCACGAAGCCCACGTGAGATTGTAAGTTCAATCCCCGCCTCGAGCCCAACTTCCTAGACGACTTGCGTGGACGAAAAGGTGGAAAGAGTGGTGTCGGAGCTGGTGCCGGAGAACTGAGAGGGGTAGTCTGGTGAAAGGAACAGAATGCCAAGCACGGAGATATAGACGTACTCCGAGAAAGGGTCAGGTAGTGGAAGAAGGCGAGGGGCGCAGGTGACCGACGCGACTTTTCCACTACCTCTCGCTTCGCGCGAAGCATTTTTCCAGGAAGGGCTAACACGGATTCCGGAGGGGAACGCGGGAAAGAAGTATTCCTTTGGAGAGGCCGTTCGGACAACTCATTCGTTTCAACTACCCCACCACTCAATCCTCCTTTCCTCATCCCTCCTCCTCTCTCTCTCTTTCTCCCCCTCTCCCCTTTCAAACCCTCTCGGATGGATAAGTCATTTCCACAACCGCCCGTAAGGGAAATTCTGGCCCTCCTTTACGACGCCTTCACTTCGTCCTCGCGGTCGTCGAAGAGCGCGTGCGTGCCTCTCGCGTCGGCGACGCCGGGTTGGGATTTGCTCCCGTCGGTTGCGTGCTTCCGAGCTCGTGAAGAAGCGGGAAAGAGAATGAATTTTACGGCGGAACGAGGAGGGGAAGGTTCTCGAAGGGGAGTGTAAGAAAGCAGAGCGGGGAAATAATAATAACATAAAAAAAACAAGTAGAGAGACAGAGATTCCTTTGCCGGCTTAATAGGGAGTTTGCGGCCGAAGGGAGAGGGGTAAGGGCGCGTGGAAGGGGAGAATTAATAGGGAGTGAAAAGCAAGAGAGAGGAGAGAAGGGGGTTGGAGGGGAAAGGTGGGGACGGGGAGGGTCGAGGGGGTGGGGTCTACTGAAGAGCAGAGCAACGGCGCTGCTTCCATAACCACCACTGGAAACGGACACGCCGCCCGCCTTCAGCCGAAGCACGCACCATTCCCCAGTCCTCGGTCTCCGGCGTCACACGCATAGGACACATAACCCTTGGGTTTGCTGCGCCCTGTTCTCTTCGCTCGCCCCCCTTCCCACACAGTTCAGACGGACCCGCCCGACCCTTCCCGTGGAGGGAATTCTTTCACGGCGGCGCAGTGTGACGGTTCCACACGCACCAAGAGGAGGAGCCCCCGAGCGTGTTCGTTCCCTCTGTGAACAAGTGCGCGCAGGGGACAAGGAGGAAGCGACAGCCGGGACCAAGAAAAGGATATTCCCCCCGTGGAGAGACGGGGATCTCGAGAGCTGAGATCGAGAGGGAGGGGCTGTCCGCATCCCAGGGAGGGTCAAACCCGCTGGGTCAAACTCGGGAGTTGAGGGGCAGAGTGAGAGAAAGAGAGGTCGCCGTTCATCCGGGGTGGAGGAAAGGGAAGGGGAGCAGCGCAATAATCGCCCGTTCCGATCCCTGCCCGTCCCGACATTTCGGTAAGGGACTCGCCGCTGCGCGACGAGCAATTCCCAGGCGAACCGGCAGAAGAGGGAGGATTTTCCAAAATGGCTGAGTCCCAGAAAGCGAGGGGTCCGGCGTTTGCCATCAAAATCGTCGAACTGGTAAGCTCCTTTTATATTTCCTTAGAAAATGTACCACCGCTTGGGCAAAGCCTAGTCGTTAAGGTTGACGGTAAGCAACCGCGTCATATTTCTCGGCGGTAGAAGAGAGTCAGTCGTGTTGTCAGCGGAGTGACCGACTTTCGATCGAGTTGGGACTGAGAGAATGGAGGGATCGAAGCATTTTTCCAGGATGGAACCGATTCGCAATGCCACTCGCAGCAACACTGCCAGAAATGAACTTACGTTGTGGAAATGTTTCGCGTGCACTCACTCTCTTCCTTCGGAAGTCGATAAGGCGTCGCCGCCCAGTCACCCACGGACATCATTTGCACATGCCCTCGACCGTCGTCATTCTTGCCGGCGCTGACACCCCCCACCACCCCCGTACATTTGATTATTTCGAACAGGTACAGAAACATGTGTCTGGGTGCGAGTCATACATGGAACGAAACCGCCTCATTTTTCTCCATTGGAAGCGCGCGCGCGACCAAAACGCGCGGGAAATCGAGTTCATTCCGTAATAGAGCGTCAAGGGCGGAGTCCGCGGCATCAATGGAGCCCCCTTTTTGGCGGTATTTTCGAAAATTCAAAGCGAGTGGGCGTGGCTTGGGAAGTGAAACACATCCGCTCCATCACCGTATTCTCAATGAGGATTCGCCCCACTTGTGGTCGAGCTTTGGATGGTGGTTGGGCAGAAAGGTGGGACATCCGCGCCCATGCCCACTCTTCATTGTCGGCCGTACAAATTAACCGGAAAAAATATTCATAACTTTGGGAACCACCAACAACCCTTACAAATACTTTCTTATTTCACTCAAAATGGGCTTTTTAAATTTTGTATTATCTCAGACCGTCTGCTTGACCTTAAGATAAGCGACACACTCTTTCGAGGCTGAAACATAATAATGGTAGCATTAAAAAAACATCGGATATCCCCTCCGGCAAGTTATCAACTGGAAGTTTGAAAGTCATGGCTGTACGGAGTCACTACATTGGTATCATTGAAACTAGTAATCTGCTATGGCTATAAGAACTAGAAAACCTGTACTGAATTGTGTAGTATACAAGACGTATTCTTAAAGTAAGTACCGTTTGCTTATGTTTAAATATTGGCGCTTCAGAACACAGTTTTGCTCCTGCATCGCCATATACTGATTCACTGAGAAGCTATAGCAGCATTTGTTTTGTTTCAGAAGTAGTTTGCTTGTCCGTGCATGCAAACAACAATGTCCGCGACAATCGTTGATCCCACCAGCTGTGAAGTGCGTTCTGTCATACGATTCTTGTATGCAAAAGGATTGTCGGCTGCTGAAATTCATCGGGAATAATGCCTAGTTTATAAACCTACAGTTATGAGTGAAGGAAAGGTTAGACAATGGTGCTGTGATTTTAAAAATGGACGAACAAATGTCCATGACGAAGAGCGAAGTGGTAGGCCCAGTATTCTGACCGATGAAATTGTTTCGCAAGTGGAACAAAAACTGCGATGTGATCATCGATTGACAATTAATGGCCTGGCTGAACAATTTCCTCAACTTGGACGCACTACTGTCTACAATATTGTTACGGAAAACCTCGGATACCACACATTGCGTGCAAGGTGGGCACTGAAAATGCTCACCGACCACCACAAAGAGCAAAGAATGTCCAGTGGACGAGAGTTTTTGGGTCGTTGGGAACTCTTTAAACCACCCATCGTACAGTCCTGACCTTACACCCAGCGACTACTTCCTCTTCTTGCACTTGAAACAGTGGTTCGGTGGACTACGTTTCGAAACCGAAGAGGAACTCAAGAATGGCGTTGTCGATCGGTTCAACCCTCAGGCGGCGAGTTCCTATGCAGAGGGGTTAAAGAAGCTGGTGCAGCGGTACGAAAAATGCTTAGAAGTGAACGGCGATTATGTAGATAAGTGAAGCAGGTTTGTAGCTAACTAAAAGTGCCAATAAAATGTGTTCCATATGAGTATATTTTTTCCTGTGATCAAACGGGTCTTACTTCATGAACAACCCTCGTACTACTGATTATTTTCGGGCCGATTCTTAGCTCACAACTTATTTGATTTGATAACATAACGCTAAGGCTACCAGGATAAATTCATTAGAAGTAATTATTCGACAGTTTATAAAAAGTCAAAGTTCTAGCACGGTGATAATAACGAATATTGCGATATGTTTCGGCTCATTTTTGCTCAAAATTGAGAAATTTACTCATGCGTACGGGTGAATAGAAACAAAACAGAACATGTCATATTGAACTTACCCTTTAGTGTTATAGCATGTACGAAATGTATAGTCCACGTATAACCTCACCTAAGAATACGTAAAATGGACGCACACCAGGATATATTTTGGCGGCATAGTAGCCTAGTGATTGGAAAATTTGGATGTCGACCAACGGGGACACTCTCGGCTAAACTCAGGCCATGTGGTTTTCCATCCAACGGAACTTTATGGGTAAACTGCAAGCGGCACAGAGAAAGGATAGGATGTCTCAATGAATATAAATATGTAACAAGGAAACGGCATCAAATCCATATAGACGAATAAGAGAAGTTGGGAAGAAGAAATCGACCCAAATTACAACAGGAAATCAATGTTTTCTTTCATTAAGAAATCCTCTAAAATTTTATCTCGTGATTTCATTTATGACATAAAAACCAAACGTGACGTGACTTCGGCCCATGAGTCACTCGATTTCGGCTTTCAATCAATGGTGTGATCAAAGATTCATCGAGGGCAAATTGCTGGGAGAAGGAAATACAGAGCTTAAGGCTGAAGAATAAATGGATCGTTCCTTCGACGCAACGAGAAACAAGCTGAGCAAGTTTGAGCGAACGAATCAGTTAAAATGGAGCATGTGATCTGAGATCTCGTAGTTCCATCGAAGCAAAATAATCGTAAGGGACAACCGTAATAAAGCACTTGTGGGTTGCATAACAAAGATCACACATCCAAGAATGTTAAACTTATCCCTGGTAGTCGACGATTATTGATTAGCGGAATGCACAGAACATATTTTCCGATCCTCAGGATCACAGTATGAAAAACTGTAGCGCCTACCAAATACAGGAACGAATTTATTGCTATAATTTATCATCGTCTTTGTAAGCACAACTACCAAATATGTTTAGCCAAACGATTCAAAACATGAAGCATTATTAATGTTTTATTACTACAAAACAGCAAAATATATTCGATATAATGAAATACGTAAACATATAAATATAATATTTCAACGGTTTTAAATCAACGTAAGTGGCCGCGGTTCGTGTTCGTTCACTGCTATTCTAAAGCAGTAGTGAGGATTTACAACAAAAGATTCGTGTGATGTACTCCTTTCCTTTTAGTGACTTGATTAACTTGTCGTCGCTTTCATTTTGAAGCCACCACACCCAGACATACCTATTATGCAGAGAAAGGAGGGAGAAAAAGGAAGAGACAGATAATCTCGCCCATGTTTTCGTGCGCTGGGCACCTCGTAATTCCACTTCCTCTGTGTGACTAGCATAGTTAGTTGGCTTTATAATGTGCCTCACTCCTTTCCCCTCCTCAGTTGCGACAGAACCTAACGGGACCACGCTGAGACCTTGTGAACCAAAGCGTTTCCTAAGCCTTTGTTTCTTTCCCTCAACTCTTTCCATTGCTTATTTTGAAAAAAAAAAGAAAACGCAAGAGGGCGCTAAGAACAGAATGGAAGATGGAACGATCCAGTATAAGCGATTGCAACCCTCTCTTTTTGCATTACAAGCGGTTAGAGAAAAGCGAAGTTGTGCTTTCAAAGCGTCGCTCGTAGACACATCAGAGATAGTACAATAAATATAGAATAAATACTGCATTCGGTCGGTGAAGGTAAAAAGAGAAATTGGCAGACATATTGTGTTGAATATATGGTAAAAAATAGTTGATGTTTCACGAAAATATCAGTTTCCTACGTCTCTGCCACCACATCAACGTGCACATACACGTATTCACTCACAGTTTTAACATGAATCCATGAATTTAATAACTCATTGCTCGACCAATGAAGGGTAACCCTGGTGGATAATATCCTTCGCTTGCTGACCGGCGGATCCTGCGTCCAAATTTGGGTGATGTCTCTGGGCACCCTCAAATAAATCCCAGGTCGCGTGAAACAAAAGCTTTTCTTTCCGGGAAACACCAGACTACTCAGGTAAATTAACTGTCCCACGTCAACTATGATGAATGACGAACTTGAAATTCGCATACGTTCCTAAATCTCAGCCTTCGGGGGCGTCCTCTCACCCTCAGCCACCTCCACGAACTTTCGGTAGAAAACTGTGGTTAATGCCCTTATTGGTTCGCAGAAAAATGAGACTTGATGACTCGCCGTCAACACTGGTAATTCACCTATGAAATTCAAGGCTTCTGACGGTTCCGAGAAACTATTACGCATTAGGCTCCGCGTTGGAATTCCTCTCTCTTGACCCACATCATTTCCTTCTTAAGTTCGTCATACTTCCTACTACCTTCATGTTCTAAACAGTCTAGTCCCTTGGAGGGATGACGAAGTTGGACATGGATTCTCGCATTCAACTGGAGTAAAAATACTTATGCGGTTCATTTTTTACCAGTATTCTCACCAGCAATTAACTTAAATAACAATTAACAAATATACTTCATCGACGTTTAAAAAATTATAATATTTACATAGTTAAATGTGGTCCATGTCCATTTTAACTCGACTGATATTTTTTGCTAATTTTATTTCTCACGCAACATAGAGTAACAAATGATTGTAATTAGTTTCTTTAAAGTAATTAATCACGACAGAAAATGTCCTCAAAACGACCTCGACTCATCACCCGTCCTAATTTCATCCACTAATCGTACAAGGGCAGCTCATCTGCATGCAAGTTTCCAGCATCGCCTGAATACGTCAACAGCTACGGAACAACCATCTTCGCAGAATCACGAGGTGAAAATTGCAAGGACACGGAAAGTTATTTCAGGAAAAAAAAAGAGCGCCTTCCAGTGCGAGATGTTCCCCGGGCATTCCAGCGAAGAAAAAAAGCGGGACGTGGTGACTCGGAGATTTCTAGAAGCAAACCGGAGAACGCCCTCAAATTCTATTTCTCCTAAGGTGGAGGTAGGTTGATCTGGATGGTCGCTTTCTAAAGCCATTCCGTCGAAGTGGCTTAATTCCATAGAAACCTACATTAGCTCTGAAATTATGCTGACAATATTAAGCAAAGTTCTCCAACCAGTTTGGCAACTGAGGACAGACGGTTACTTGTACTTATTTGGAAGAAAATTTTGGGTAATTTGGAAGTTTTCCGTTGCCAACATTATGATTGCTACTGAAATTAAATATTTCGTTCACTGCTGTCACACCTTTTGGGGATATGAATTAAAAAAATACCAAACACCACCTTAAAATGCAAATGAAAAAAAGCTGCCTTAGCCACCATAGCACCCAGTACCTGAAGCACTTACTTACTCTTAAAGTAATTCCGATTTGTATGGAGGACTGATCTGGATACACTTACTTGAGCTTTGACGATGAAGCCCACGCGAATTCTGCCGGGAGAGAATAAAAAACACGCATTGATTCCCTCGATGAATGTTCATAAAGAGCTGTCAAGGACCCCGATTTTAAAAACAAATTAAGTTTATTTTGACCTGTTACCCACATCAAAATATTCTCTTTCATAAGAATAAAAGGTGTACAAATATTAAGAAATGAACTGGAGTGTAATATAGAACATAAATGATAGGCAAAATAACCAGCCATTATTGAATCACGATCAGATAATGAATAATAAAAATATTTGAATTATTCAAAAAAGAGGCTGAGTAAAAAGAAAACTGATGGATTTACGATAATTACTCGAACTCGAAATTTCATCTCGTATCCAATCAAGTTGATGTTTTCAGCAAGCTGTTTTCGGAGCTCGATATTTAGATTCTGCAAACTGGTCAAAAGTCAGTGTGTGCTTAATATCTAAGAGACCTAAATTACAACATAGTCAAACAAGTCGCTTTTCTTAGCAACAAAACTGATTCCAGAATATTTAAATATTGAAAAAAACGACATAAATAACCTCTACTCAACTGCAGGCGTTTTACAGCAGAATATTTTTGCTTAGATTCCTAACACCAAAGCAAATCTTGGCCGTGTACGTCTTGTGTACTTTTCTTTCCTCTTAAGTTTGAGAAACGTTGGAACGTGAATAATAAGGTTTTTGTAATGCATGTACATAAAATCACTGTTTTATTAGCCAGAAGTAATGAAGAGAGTTCAGTTAAAAAAAAAGAAGTGAGCAACTCATATTGACGAGATGGTATTATATTAGCCAGGGTCGGAACACAAGAAAGCTTTTTTTAATGATATGCAGTACATAATCCGCCTAGGGATATCTAAAAACGTAGTCCTGGAATGCAAAATGTTAGAATCGAAACCAAGACCTGGACCTGGAAGTAAGGCTAAGAACACGTAGACTGGATACGTTACGCTTTTAGCTATAGGCTATTTCATGTGAATGCATACGATATCCGCGTCGCCACATTTGAAACACATCCATGGTGTTAGGATTCCCTGGATTCATGCAATAGTAGTAGACACGAAATACAAAATAATTACATTAAACATGCATGGGGCTAACTTAAATGAAATAGCAACTATTTTCCTTTGTGTGAAAATATTCTTAATGGTGATGACAAACTTAATTTCATAGAGAATTCTCAGCCACCGGAAAATTTAATATAATAATTAAAATTCATAAGGAACACTTGTAAACAACTAAGTAAATTCACAGGCTATAGCGGAACGGTGTTCATGCCGAAGCAGCATGATAGCGTAAGCAATAGCAAATAAAGAATACTGCATCGGAAATAACAAAGAATGTGAGATGAGAATAGTTTCTAATCATCCTAAAAATATTTCTTATATGTGCTAAAGAAAGATACAATACGTAAAAATTGAACATGAAATTAGCCGTCATTAAGAATAGCACAAATGCCACTTTCCGTCATATTTACTATGTCTACTCACTATACAGGAGAACCTTTTTGCTTTCATACGTTCATTAATAGTTTGATCCTATGTATATTTTTAAATAGAGTTACTTTAGCAATAGGAGAGACTATGCAAAGTGCCTGACCTTTGGGAAGTAGAGAAATGACTGTTTACAGGGAAAATGTTGCTTGAACTGCCTTCCAACGGAAATTGAAACCATATTAGTCTTGGTTGATGATGGTCATTTTCTTTTAAATACATATTAATGTACCGTGAAAGCCCCTATAAAGCAAATGGTGAATGTATATCAATGCTGTTGCACACACATCTATTGCTGCTTTAACTATGAGCCGCCAAATACTTTAAGAAATGCCACGCGGGACTGAAGGATTAAAATTTATTTCATTTGTAGAGCGGATTAGGAAAATGAACTGAGTAATTTAATTGTGAAAATTTGAAAATTTTGTTCGAAGACAATGCTACTAGTAATGGAATTAAAAAGAGGACGAAACATTATTAGTTTGTAACCAAAACGCTTACAGTCGCGGGGCACATCAATTAAATTATCTCACAGCATCTATCTTAAGCATTTGGCTTAATTGAACTGACAAACTTAGAAATCAAATCGAGTCTACGCTTAGGCTCGAATATAACATGCGGGAATATTACGCACTGCACGTATAATATTCCTTGAAATGTTACAAAAGCCTTGCATACACTTATTTCTCTCACTCGGCAGAGACTAGACTCAAGACTTGAATCTGTGATGCGGCTTGAATATTAAAATAATATGAAATCAAAAATATTGTTTCGTGAAAGATTTTTAAGGTTCTCAGGTAACAAACCCATAGCTTAAATCGTTCATACGATTTAAGCCGTGGGTTCTCTAGCGTTGTAGTTGACACTCGCCATGATATGATAATTAATTCTACTGGCCTTGCGACAGTGTTTTTTGGTAGGCATAAATCGACGGCTGCTACGATGTCGTTTCTCTTAGGAATGCAAGAAGACGCCGAAATTTTTCGAAGATCCTGAAACCCATGGAACATACCTGAAATAAAAAGAAATACATAGTATTAGTTCAGAGGACAGCAAAAAGATAAATAAACAATTACATCGATTCCGGAACTGAAGTCTTAAAAAAATTTTCTGAACCGTCAAATGTTCCATATGAAAACTTTCGACAGTCATCCTCCAAATCTCTCTAGCATCTCGGCGACTTCTATTACAATTCAAAGGAGTAATATTCCAATAAATATTGTTGAATTGTATTATCAAACATTATAAATAACCATTGTCTTCAAAGAGAGCGGCACATTTTGCTTTCACTAGAAATAGTACGTATGCCAGTGCCCAACTGGACCATCTTCCAATAACTGGTACCCCTATACAAAACTTCGTGATGGGACTGCATTCGGATGAGTGAAATAGACACAGTAGTCGAATGGAAGGAACTAAGCCAACCAAGTAACTTTTTTGCGTAGGCAGCGATAAACCATCTGTGCGCTTTATTATGGCCACCAGATTCATCCGGGAAAAGAGAATTATCAAAGGGGGTGGAGCTCCACCCACCTAGGCCTCCGCCCCTTACAACGAAGTCTTTTACGCGATTGATCATGTCAATAGTGAAGTGAACATCAATACGTTTGGCTGAAAACGTACGTCGGTTTGCAAATGACGATTATTTACTCAAAATTGCAGTGTATACCACTGAAACGAACGAACAGTGCAAGCGTTGTGCGGGTCACAGTGATTCGGAAAAGGACGAAAATGTAAATTTTCAAGCGGGGTGCCACCCTATACGTAAGGTGGGAATCGTATTCTTCTTGTCATACTTTATAATGATTTCAACAAGCAAACTAGCCTGATGATTGTCATAGTTACTCAAATTATAATTGCGGGATAGAAGCATTCATACTGAATTCACCTTGTATATTTACCGATTATAACCAAATATTATTACGAAACACAATTGCCAAATGCTTCGAAGGAACAAAATAAAACGAAACACGATATTTATATTATCTAGACAGTATCATTTCCGAGAGTTAAATTGATTACCATGTATAGTCAGCCACTTGCATCCGCGACTGGTTGAAAAGTACCCTCAGACACTTATATTCTAATACTTAATCAACTTTTACACATTTTTATGATAAATCTTAAATTTATTTATCATATCAATTCATAACACTATCTTCTGGGCAGAGCATCCGCCCGGCAAGTGGAAGATCCTGTGTTCAAGTCCCGGTTAAGGAAATATTTTTACGCTTGTGATCTGCTCAAATCCGCCTTCTCCACCTCTTCTGTGTTCGTCTTTTATGTGTTTTCCTATTATCTATTTCCATGGGAAAGAATATTTGTTCGCCGTATGGCTGGATTTCGTGTTTTAATGTATATGTGTGTGTATAAATATATACAATGCATATATACAAATATATAATACATATATATGTATATATATTTACAGGTATATACATATATATTACAAGGGTTGCTGTTTATATTGCCAGTCTAATAATACAAAGACAATAATTTATGATTTAAAATAGCTTTATTATTTTTCGAAGTATTCTCCATGATAATCAATACACTATTCATGCGCTCGAACCAATTCTTGTAACACATTTTCCACTCCGATCGAGGCACCTCCAAAACATGGTTTACGAATGCATCAACGGCTACTTCATTGGCCGAAAAACGTTGGCCACGCAATTTTTTCTTGATAAACAGGAATAAAAAGAAGTCCGTTGGCGCTAAATCAGGGCTGTACGGAAGATGACCCATCAATTCGACGTTTTGGCAGGAAAATAGGTAGTTGTTTCTGCCGATCTATTAGAGATTGCATTGTCATGATGAAGAATGATCCTTCGTTGCCGCTTCTTTTCCCGTATTTCACCAAATACTTATGGCAAAAAAAATGCTCGTGTACCATTCCGAATTCATGGTTCTATCTTTTTCTAACGGTACGGTTGCCACATATCCAGTTATTCCGAAGAAACAGGCGATCATTTGCTTCGATGTGGTTCGTACACGAATCACTTTTGTCGGATTTAGCTCGCCTTAGAAGACCCATACAGTGGATTGCTGTTTTGTCTCGGGTTTATACTATAAATATTTATACGGGTATTTATTGTGGTAGTCCAGGGGGTAAAGCGTTGGACTACTGATCGGAGGGCCCGGGTTCGATTCCCGGGTAAGCCATTCTGGGCACCTGCAGCTCCACCTAAACTATGCGATTTTTCGGGAACCAGATGTTACGGGGAAACCATAGCCGGCACAGGGAAAGAAAACCGGCTCCCCTGCCCTGATGTGCGAATTTCAAACGCCGTCAGGCTTAGTAGTGGGTGAATTCTACCATCGCCAACCAAACCGACCTTCGGGTTGATTACTGTTTTGATTATGGTTTTTTACATTTATACAAAAAATGTAGAAAAATGTATATATTTATATACATTGAGTACATGCTCTACTTTACATAAGTTGATTTTTTTATAAAAAACGAATAAAAACCTTTTGATTTTAGTTTTTTAAGTAATACACTCGTCTGGAAAAAATCAATGCTTTCAATTTTCCTGGTAATTCATAAATTTTTGAGATTCTGGATCAATTTTCAACACCATGAAACGAAAAGGTAGGTGAATTTGAGATATTTACAATGTAATTCATCTCGCGGTAAATGTACGCAGGGATTTCGCAAATTCTCGAAGGTACCTCGTACGGCGCGAAACGTTGCCCCATACCAAGACGGAGTCAACTGCAAAGTGACTCACTGTTTGCTTGACTGGGACAGTTGTGCATGCCTGCCTTGAGTCATTGTTCTGGATGACACACTGCAGGCATGACGTGCGTCACGCTTAAAAAAATTATTCCACAAAGTATTTTTAAGGGAACTTTTTAAGGCTTTCTGCTTTTCAGTACCTAATAAAGACCAAAAGAGAATTAAGGATTACGTGAGGGGCAACCACAATAGAAGACGGAATATGAGTTTCGCTGAGCTGACACTATATTGACATCACGTCAATACCTTTTTATATATCGACCTCATCGAAATCTTTTTCTTATCGATCAAGTCGATATGGATTATTGGACCGATGAATCGATGATCACACATTATCTGCTATTACGATACATGATATGAAAGGCATTTTCTCGCAAATGTTAGCACGCCGCTAAAATGAGTGAGATATCTCTATGGGTATTGATGAACATTTTTTGGAAATGCGATAGATACAAGATTAATGAGCTCATTCGAGGCACTGAATCGACGGATGAGGAAGGGAGACAGGAAACTCAGTGGGGCGGCATCAGCTCATTCATCTATATCTACATAAATACACCGCGATCCACCAAAAATGTGTGGAATTCCACACGCCTTGTGAAAGCGTAAATAAATATGCATTCACCGTAGTAGTTTGTGCAGCAATGAATTTCTGGTGTAGGTGACGCGTCCCTCCAATGTAGATCAATATTAAAATTTCGAGTGGAGTGCATGAGTTAAAGTGCTCAGAATGTAACACAAAGTATATTGGGCAAACAGGACCAAACGTGTACAAAATAAGAACATAAAATCCCTCTTTCCAAAGCACCCAATCGAAAGCGACCACAAAAGTGACTTAACGACTACAATTATTCATTTTGAAAATAAAGGTCAAAGGCTCGATGCTTTGGAGCAGTTGGAAATTTTGAAATACGTCCGTTGCAAAGATGAACTTGCCAACGAAATTTTGTATTCCTCCCACACCCCACTCCTAGACCTACCACTCTTCCAAGTCGACGATTGACACCGAAAGATAAAATTTTCATTTCTTCACAGCTACATTGTAACCTTTTTACCCCTCCACCCTCCCTCTCTGACCAACCCCCCTTCCCTTGATCAGAAGTTAAATAAACCAAGTGTGCTTCTGTGGGTCGTGTTTTTTTAAATAAAGTGTGTGTGGAATTACAAAGTAAACTATTTCATTTCAATAGATCAATATCAATGTGACGCATAAATTATCGCTTAGCCCAGGAAAGAAAGTTATTTGACCAAAGTCACAAGATCAATGGTCTGAACCGAGGGGTGAAAGAAACCCCTGAAAACGTTGCCCTCTTGGATCGTGGTGGTGCGTCAGTATTTATAGGAAGTCTCGATTAATTTGTAACGCAAGATAAATTGTATTGAGTAAAATTATTTTCATATTGCCGAAATTCTGGGCAACCTAAGACTATTTATTTATTTTTATACCAGAAAATATTTATTTGGGACGGAGAGAAAATCAAGCAGGGTATTAACATTCGCTAATTCTAATAGTCTAATTGGCTAATTGGTATAGTCCGCAATAATTACTTAAAGATATTCTGATTGGGTTGCTCTCCTAATCCGATCGTCCAAGGGTTAACATTCCCTAATATATGGACCCTTTAATAATTCCTCAGAATATCCAAGAGATGGGGCTCGTGGTATCGGAAAAGATTACTTGTAGTAAGCATCTCTCCCTAGGGTATAGTTAAAGCTTCAGTTAAATCCATCCATTGAAGAAATAAACGTTTCTTTGTTTAGAAAAATGAAAAAATTAGTTTCGTGCGGTGATTAAACACTACTATTTAAAAGGCTTAACACCGAAAAAGATCAGAGCCTAGTTGGATGCAATGAATACAAATTACCCAAAGCCGTACTCTTGGGGGCACTAGTTAGGGGACACGGGGGAGGGTGCAAAGAATAAGGATAACAAAACTGCACACACTCTCTCACTCCGGTATTTGCAGTGCAAATTGACCGTTGCAAGTCACAAACACACACGCACTCAGGGTTTACGGGGGAAAAAACCCCTCGCCAGGGACCACACACTCAGACAAGGCAAACAAAACCACACGCACTCCTTCACTCCGGTATATGCAGTACAAATTGACCGTCGCAAGTCGCAAACACACACGCACTCTTGTTGTTATCCTTGTTCTGTTAACTTGTTTGTTAACTTGTTTTGTTATCCTTATTCTTTGCACCCTCCCCGTGTCCCCTAACTAGTGCCCCCAAGAGTACGGCATTGGGTAATTTGTATTCATTGAATTCATTCGGCCGTAGTACGTTCCCTTTTGCTTTACCTAGTTGGATGAATTTCTTGGTACATCTGCTCCTGTGCAACGACCGTTTACAATCGGGTAAATGAGTCTAAACGTGGCCGTAAAGCCAAAATGATGAATATCGTTCGGAACGTCCAGTGGAAGTGACTTCCTTCAAATTGCTGCCAAAATCCACATTATGATTATGAGTGATCGTCAAATCAAAGGTCGTGAGATAGTTGAGGCCATAAGCACATCACAAGATACAGTGTTTTCAATTTTGCACGAATAAATGAACGTGAAAAAAATCTCGGTAGAACAGGCCCCGCGTTTGCTCTTAGTGGAGAATAAACGCAATCGTGTGGTCTATTCGGAGGCTGGTTTGGTGCTTTCCCTACGCAACGTGGACGAAACATGGACAAGTACACTATTACACTCCAGAAAAAAAGGAACAGTCGACAAAGTGGGCTTCCAGAGGCTCCGAAGACGGCGAGATCGGCCGACAAGATGATGGCCACGATTTTTTGGGATGCAAGCGGGAATCACCGATATCGATTACTTGCAAAGAGAAGAAACGATAAATGACCAGTATTATGCGTTGTTATTGCAACGGTTGAGCGAAGAAATCGAGAAAAACCGTCCTCACTTGGCAGAGAAAAAAGTCTACCATCAAGACAAAGCACGGGTGAGTACCGGCGCAGTTTCGATGGTGCAAATTAGAGAACTTAAGTTCTAATTGTTACAACAGCCACCGTATTCACAACATTAAGCCCCCAGTGACTTTTTTATTTTCAAACTTGAAAAACTAGCTCGGCGGAAAACGATTCACGCCGAACGAGGAGGCCAACACATGTGCCTATTTTGAGGACCTTCGGAAATCCTACTTTTTAGACGGCTTAAAAAAGTCGAAGAAATGCTGGGAAAAGTGTATCGAGCTAAATGGAAATTTATGGATGAAAATTTTAAAAAATATCTGCCCAAAATATTTTTAAAAGTTTATTGTAAGGACCTTCTGAACGTTTTACGTATTTTGCATATTTTAATCCCTTAGCGATCGAGCTTTGCGAACATTTAAACCCAAGGAAATTTAAAAGTGATATCAATTGTATGCGGGTCGCGGTGGTCTAGTGGTTAGAGCATTGGACTACTGATCGGAGGGTCCCCGGTTCGATTCCCGGGCACTTTGGGCACCTGCAGCTCCACACAAGCTAGTTGATTTTTCGGGTACCAGGTCTTCCTGGGAAACCATAACCGGCACAGGGAAAGGAACTGGTCCCCCTACCCTGATGTGTGAATATTCACACGCCGTCGGGCTTGGTACACGGGTGAGCTCTACCATCACCTACTAAACCGACCTTCGGGTTGATTACTGTGTTTATGGTTTTTATCAATTGTATTTCCAATATAACATCGTCATCTGAAAACTCTTGGAAAAATACATTAACATAAGCAAGAGCGTATATCAGATTTCATAATTTGTTCCGATTATCACAACTACATTATTATCCAACCTGTTAAAGTTGGGAGAAGTAAAGTGTAAGAATGTATGTACCGCGCACGCGTATACCGGCGTCACCTATTTGTTTCCACTTCAAAGTAATAAAGGTACGTACTTAAGAAAATACTTTACAAAAATGGAGTAAACGAAAAGGCTTATTGAATTACAGAGGGTAAATAATCCCGTAAATTAGTGAAGAAATGGAATAATTTCTAAAGAAATGCAAATTAGCTGTAAATACATCTGTTATGACAGCCTATAACTGAATACTGTCAAATATTATGAAAGAAAGAGAAGTCGGAACGCTGTATAACCAGAATGCTTTGAAATATACATTTGAGAACTTGGAATGCTTAATATTAAAAAACTAAGAAAATCAAAAGTTCATCTGATTTTAGAAAATGAGCAGAGAAAAATTACGATTCGGTACAAATATGGTAAAATCTTAAAAGAAATAGTTTCAAGTTTCAGCTGTCTAATCATTTATTCCTTTCTTTTCTGTTTACATTATGCACTCCCCAGAAAAAGTTCGCACATCCCCATGAAGCCACGACGCGTGGAGCGTCAAGGCATGAGATTAATGTTTTACTGTCTTCTCCAACCACACAGGCCCTCGCAATGCTGTGCTGCGGATTGATCCCGAACCCCTTCTACCACAACCTGCATTCGACCATGCACCACGTCGCCCTGGCGTACGTCACATTCGCCGGTTACATCCTCATAAATGCTGTTCTCATCGTCGCTTACCTCACAGAGGAGAACGTGCCAAAACGAATGGTGGGTATTCGCCGGTGACATTTTTTATTCCTCCTTGATTTGGTCCATCACAACATTCGGCGAAGACTCCGAAACCCCATAACCTCGTCCAACACTCTTAGTTTATCATCGAATCACTGTACGCTCGCATTTATTCACTTGTTTTTTTACCAGTGTCAATTCTTCACTGTTTAGGCGTCATTCGCAGGAGATCTCAAAGCTCTTGATGGGTAAATAATGAAATCTCCGTCATGGAAAGCCCCAGACGCCCGCAGTTGTCAAGCTCTCTCAGTCAATGTAAATTATCTCTAAATTGTTTTCTCCTTCCGGGTCACTGAATACCGATTGTGGAAAAAAAAACTCCGTGGAAACAATCATGACCTAATAATAAATGACGATACGCTTTTGACCATACTCTCAAATGGAAATGACCCGAGAATATCTCAAATCATTAGGCCCAGCCGTAATTTTGGACCTTACATCGAGGTGCGGATGCAGGATGCTTCCTTGGTGGGAAATGGATAGCATTCAGAAAATTTTATTGATGTGCTTCAGTCTTGAAGCATTCCACAATAAAAATTTGCTTATTAGCATAACTATGCCTGCATTGTTTTTCATGCCTTACAGATATTTGCACAACATTATCAATTATGGGTTAGCATTACGTGAAAACATTAATATGCAGCTTGGTTCTGTTCGGTGCTGAAACTTGGTCATTTAAGCAAGAGGTCAAAGTAGTCAAGAATATGGCCAAAATAGTACGGATATATGTTCTGCACCCAAATAGTCAAAGTGGTAGTGGTAGTAATAAGAAGAAGAATTACATCAGACGACAAATAAGCTTTCACAAAGAGGAGAGAATTGATCACTAGGACGTTGAGTGAGGATATTAAGAAAGACCTCGTCAAAACTTGGATATGGAGGGTGGCTTTGTACGGCGAAAGGTGAAATGGACGGAAAGGAAAAAGAACGAAGAAACACTAGGTGGAGAAGGAAAGAGGATTACGGGCAGAAATCCAAAGGAGGCAGGAAATGTGGACGCAAAGCATTTTGATTTGGGAACTTAGGGCAGGCGAAGAAGGGGTTGGAAAAGGATAAGAATGTTGAACGGGATGAAGGGAGATGGAACGTACGCGGAATTGAAGGACGGCCTTCAAAATGTGGAGGTGTTCAGAGGGTGATCATCGAAAGCCTGCATCCAAGCATATTTTACCAAATAATGATAACTTTTATTTTTGGTAGTAAATTTTAAACGAAAAATAGGGACTCGGGAGCTCCAATATGGAAACACTGATTTTTATCAAAGAAAAGTTAACTTCATGAATTTTGCCGAATCTTTCAAGACTTGAACGATTCCGAGATCCTTCACCCAGAGTGAGGATTTCGGATTAACCCCTTCCTTGCATCCGTCGCTGCCAAACTACTAGAAGCGCAACTGAATTACACCCTAATTTGCATCAAGAAAAATATGGCACATAATTCCCGCGTCGTCATTGTTATATTTTATGTGATTTTCCTCTAATGCACAGTTTTAGATCATGGATCTTGCATATTCAGCTCCGGTGATTCGTGATAGCACAAGGAATCTCGTTATGCTGGCTTCCTTAGCGATATTCATGAAGTCCAAAGGTTTGCATGGAATATTTAAGCTTGGTAAGGAAATATTGAAATATCAGTTTCATTCGTGTTCGACCCTGAAGGAAAGGGGAACGTTTCAGAACCGACGATTCATTATGGCGTGCCAGGCCAGCCTGAAATATTAATGTAAATTTCGGTCGAATCACACGAGAAATACGTTTTCGACGCAGAATCCACCAACTTGACACTATGAGAGCACAAAATAAGTACGCAAGCACACCATTGGCCCTTTGGAGTTGGTTGAAACTTAATATTATTCTGGCATTATGTTTTTTCATTTCATTTCGATCTTTTCTTTCCATTTATACTGAACACGACTTTTGCCTTAAAAAAATTATTGATCAGTCTTATAATCGTTACTTAGTGTACGTACAATATGCTAACTCATTTTAGATTGATTTTCATTTGTGCTCCAGGTAAAATTTCCTCATCGTATACGGTTCCGCGAACTCCTAATCAATGTTCTCATATTGCTGTGGGACCCCTTTAACCAATCGCAGGAAAACGACAGTTATCAACCCGAAGGGAATTTTGATTGATGTGGATCTCACCTCGGATTACGCCCAATATGACACGTGATTTCACGCATCAGGAGGTTAGAGGGGAGGGGCCAGTTCCTTTCTTTGTGCCACATGTGGTCTCTCGGGTACTCGAGAAATCACACAGCTTGGAGGGAGGTGGGGAGTGCCCAGAAGCGACACGTGGAATCGAACCCGAGCCGGCAGGTTTAGTACTGGATCTCCTAGTGGTAGAAAAAGGTTCTACCCACTGGACTACAACGCCCCCTTTCATTTATATTTTATGGAAATTAATCGATTGATTTTTATGCTTGGATATTGAAACTCGGGTCGCAAGAAATTTCACAAGGAAATGCACGAGCTTGATTAGTAATAAATACATCATTTGTCACGGATACGTCCTCGGTGATGCGACTATTTCTTAGTACTTCGACTTATTCCAATTCGTATTGATGGATTGTAAATACGAAATCTCGTATACCACCGTTTTCAAAGATAGTCTAATTTATTTTTTAGGCTTCTTAGCTTCTGCGCCAATACTCACAAAAAATTAATCACGATGTTTACCGAATATTATCTCACCTAGCGCACGAACGTCGATGCACGGTCTTAGAAATGCCAAACGAACGAGAACGTTCAATCTGATACACGAGTCTTCCTTTTCCAATGGTAGCATGACAATGGGACACATTATTAAGAAAGGAGTACGGGTGTGTCGGCAAGATGTCATTATTGCGTAACTTTATCAGCCCGAGAATTTCGCGATGATCGCTCTCCATTCCCCTGAAACCTTGGTTCCAAATTGACCCTCCTTCCCAAAGAGAGATGATGTGGGGAGGAAATACTCTAAAATACCTGTGCGTCGTGACTAGGATCGCCTTGAAGTGCGGCTGGCGCTTACTAAGGGTGAATGGCGGGCGTGGGCCTCGTATGCAAAGAGGCGGAGAGGAGATGCGGGGAAGGATGTGGATCCATCAAGATCGCTTAGCGAGCGGCAGTTTCGCCGGGGACGGGAGATGCAATTGCAGAATCGCAGAGGACCCGCACTCTGGGAAAATTTAAAGATAGCGGGGTGGGGGATATAAGGAAGGAAAGGGGTCGCAGGGGATCAATTAAATGGAACCACTTTGGACCTCATGTCATTCGTCTTAAGTTGAGGAGGCTGGCGGTTGACGATGATGTCATTCGGCCCCCATGGAGTCTTTTGGTGCCAGAGGCGTCGCACTGGCGGCCGTGTGTGTGGACGACAGGGGGGGGGGTCACGGGATGAGAAGATCGGGAGGGAAGGCCGAGGAAATAAAGGAGACGACGAATTCAGCTGAGACGGGTGTTCGTTCTCCTTCTGCTCTACTCATCATCCTTTTGGATGTGCGCGGTGGCTTTATCCTGATTAAATTCTCAGCTTATTAAAGTGACATTAATTTCCCCATTCTTCAGACGTATATGGCTTGATGAGCCTGCTGAAATGTTTTTCTTACATAATGGTTTAATAAAATTCAGCTAGAAAAGAAACTGCGGGAGATGCCGCAACAGTAACTTTTAACGGAGTCATCCGCTATGTGTGCATTATAATGCAACAATTTCAGAGAGTAAACTTCAGCTAATTAGCACGCGTCTTAAATAATATTAAACCGTTTTTGCAGTCTTCTAGGGTTGAACGTCAAGATTATGCCAATTTCATTAGCTGCTAGTGATTAATAAATTAATTGCAATGAAAAAATTGAAGAATTTGAGAGGCTTTTATCGTAAACGAAACCTTTGATTCGGTTAATTTCTTCCAGTTGTATCCATTGCGAGGGCACCGGTTTTTATAGCTTATAGATAAATTCCAAGATGATGACGCGTTTCAGGAACACTGCCGGAGAGAGTCGGAATATGGGGGGAGGATGTGAGAGAGAGAGATTGGACGCGTTAATGGGGACACTTCGTTCGTGGATGAGGGCGGAACCTTCCGTCATGTCTGACAAAAAATCGAGTACGTGGATGGCCATCAAGAGTTATCGGCATTTTCCCAGAAACTCAATTCATTGCAATAGTCGTGCCCGGCATTACTGTCGGACTGGTAAGAATCTCAAGGTCGGACTGTTGCGAAGCAACCACGAATTGACGCCCAATTTTCGTTTCATTCGTTGATAAGGACAGTCAAAAAAAAAAGTGACTCTTCGCATGCGCTAATAGCGCAGTTACGGGTAAAAAGTTCCCGATATTCGATCGTCACTTTTATTTTCCACTTTCGTTACGTGGCGAAATTCCATTCTTTGCAATTGTCCTTGAGTAGATGGGTACGAGAAAACGCTTCTTCAGCAAACCTTTAGAGGTAGTCTATCAATTGCACAAATGTGTCATGCAAGAAGCTTATTTTTACTCCACGTTATACATTGCTTTCATGTTTATAAATTGATTTGCATTTGCTATACGTAAACAAACATGCACAGGCATGAGACCTGGTATCTAGGCGAAATACGTAAATAAATAAAACAACAAGAAGCACTATTAAAAGACTTGAGTCTGTGTTGATAATCAAAACTTTAAAAGATATGAAGACTATTTAGTCAATACAAAAAACACTCATTTCATACTCCTAAGTGCTAAAATCCTAACAGTGAAAAGTACTAAACTAGTAACAGGAATAGATTGATTTAAGATGTCATTTTTTCCACGAACGATAGGGGATCAGAATAACATTGTCCGACCACGGTAAAGTCATATTCGGGTCAAAATTAGTCTAGTGTGTAGTTACCTCCTGCCACATACCCTGGCGGTGGCTTGCAGGGTACTAAATATCTAATATTTAAAATTAAGTCATACTTGTACACGCACAAATTCCAGTGTAGCGGTATTTATTCAGCGGTAGTACTGGTATGGTTGGGTAAAATTCCTGATTTTGTGTAGTAAACAGAAAGAGCGGATACACGGAGATGCCATTGGTATACGAGTGATGTAATTAATGCTAAAAAAAAGCAATCTTATGAGGATCATGATTAGTGAGTTCTTTCTCTGCTTTCCTATGATCGAAGGCCTTCCTGTGAAGTCAATCCCAGCTAGATCACTGCGTCATTTGCAGACTTAATTACTTTCCGGCCGGATTTTCGGACTGAGAATGAGATCCCTTGTACGCTGCGTCCCGCCCCACAACCGGAGGCTGCGATAGACGCCTTTGATCATCACGGTCTCATGTTGTACAGGACGCGTTCGCCACGCGACTCAATTGAAAGGAATATGACGAATTTTAAACTCATTTTTATAATGGGGATTAAACGGCACGAGCACCTTGGCACGTATTTCAATTCGAATTGTCTTCTCCAAAATTTGAATCTAGCCATAACTGGGACAAGAGGAATTGTATGAAAGCTACACTCTTCTGCAAGGAACTAAAGGGGTACCTAAAGACGTTACAGTTTGAGATCTTATCCAATTCCGTGGTGAAAGGAGGCTTTAGCAAGAATATTAACACGGCACGTGGTAGCAAGGGAAAATAGACAGTGATGGAAGTGAGTTCTCGTGTTGAGCTATTGATATAGGGATGTTGGTACATATACAGGCATGTATATGTACCTATATGTTTTCCCCAGAAAAATCCCAGGAATGAATTCAGCCAAAGGAAATAAATTTTTCAATGGGAAAATATTCTTCCTCAGTGAAATGTCTATGTCGCGAAGCGAAATTTATGCCCCGAGCTTCAATCGTTACCGAAGTGCTACACGGGGATCGGGTTGAACTACATCTACACAATATCCCGCATCGGGGTGTGGCGGGGGGTGCTAGGACAGCACCTGTAAAAATGGAGAGGCTCTACAAGGAATATAAACAAAAAAACATGCTAATGCAGACCCACAAAGACATATAAAAGCAATTCAGAGTAGCGTATGAAAATAATTAGAGGAGCTAGGATGGGAATTTCTCACGGAGCGCAGGTTAAATTACAGAGTAAATCTCTAGCATGAATTAGAAGAATGTCTCTTTAGCAAAGATGTTGAAAATGTGTTAATAGCCCCGTCGTATTAGGGTAGGAGAGATCATGTCAGTGACATTCAGGAGATTCAGCGCAGAACAAATAGATTTAAGATGTCATTTTTTCCACGAACGATAAGAGGGTCATAATGACATTGTCCGACCGCGGTGGGGTCTAATTAGGGTCTAAAATTGGTGTGCTTTCACCCCCTGTCACACACCCTAGCGTGGACTAGCAGGGTACTATAAATTATAACTAAACTAAACAACTACAAAAGCACAATTACCTATGAATGCACTAGATGTCTACGCAGCGTTTAATCTGGTTTCCGCTAGCAACATAATTGATTTTGTTAGTATTATGATTCCCGATTTCCCGAGGAGAGACAATATTTATCTTATATATCTATCTGTACTAAGGTCTCCCTTCACTTATCCTTGCGGCCTAACATGCCCATATAATGTGCGGCCTTAATAGCAATTCCCTTCGCGCCATAGTTAAACTCGTTTGTTCTGAACCTCGCTAGAAGTCTAAGTCCTACTTGTTCTCTTCACGTCACAAAAGGCTCCCAGCCTAATTCCTCTTGATCCTAGCGTCACGGTCACGGTACTCTTCTCATTGTAAAAAAATGTCAAGACTCAAGTGGAATTTCTATGAACCTTATCTGTATCTTTTATCAGCGATTTCTCCCAAGGATACGAAATACTTGCGGCGTATTCCAAATGGGGCTTAACTATTCGCTGATGCCGAGGATGGTCTACTGATTTCCCACCCTGCAGACCCGGGTTGGAATCCCGGAGGCGACAGGATTCTCCTGTGCTATCCCAATCCCTCCTTGGATGCCATAAGATGGGAATTTCAAGTGGTATGGGGCGATAAATTGTGTGACCCCTAGATGTCATTTATTAAGATTAGTCTAATGCTGACGCCAGATTTCTCTCCACACTTCATAATATTCCCTGCAAATCCTACGACTCCCAAAGGACCTACCTATCCCAAATGAACTCCGCAGTAGTTCTCCTTCCCTGATTATACACGTAACTCGCCCTACTACGGTGCTACATCCCATCACCTTTTAATCTTAGTATTTTCTCATTTTCTCAGGTGGCCCTCTTTGCACTGGTTGGGTGCATCTTATTCATCGCATCGGGTGGCGTCATCATTGAAGATTGGAGGATCGTTAAAAACAGCATTATCCTTCGTCCGTCCAAGCAATACATGGATCAAATGATAGCAGCTGGGATAATTTCCCTCTTCAACGGAGCTGTATACCTCGTTGATGTCGGTTTGACGCTCAAGTTCGGTTAAACCGGCGACGATGAATAAAGAAGCACCTGGGACAAATGAACCGACAGAAGACAGGCCATTTCCTCGAGGCCAGCCAGGGTTCAACCTTCAACGCACACCACAGACTCGAATGTGATGCGAAAATAGGTCACCAACCAACGTCCATCTCTTCACACACCAAATATTTCGAGGAAATATCACTAAGTCACATATCGCGTAATTCCAAAGTCAAAATAAAGCGATCACCTACAAGTGTAGTGTGATGCCGTGCTTTTTAATTGAAGTGTCATAGCTTAGACTCGATAAAAATGCTTATCATTCAATATACTCCATCGATTAGCACTGGTAGTTTCGACGACAACTTCATTCAAAGATAGCGGAGCTTCTAGCACGAAGTGATTAGTTTTGAACTTAAGTGTCTACAGCTTATATTTTGCTTTGTGCTTCAATGCTTCAAGATGAAAAATGCATAGGACTAATCGACTGATGTTAGGAGTGATTTGATAGACGTAGAGACAAGTGTATAAGCATGAATATGTTTTTAATTAAAGAAACAGTCCTCTCTTAAAAATGTAACATTATTTGTGGTCAAAACATTCCCTTTGTAGGTCAAAATATGTATTTCATAATTTAAATGAACAAAAAGGTGTTTCACTACACAATTATATCCTTCACTGTAGTGAAAAAAATCCACCACTTTGACACCATCTGTCCTGAATGGAAATAAATATGCAAATACATTTCACTGCAACAATTTCCGAGTGTAAAAAATCATTCGCCTTGACCGGGATTCGAACCCAGATCCCTTGATGTCCGGCCAAGTGCTTTAGCCAGTTAAGCTATCGCGGCGTCCTCTTGTACTCCGAATGATTTTTACACTCTGAAATTGTTGCAACAAAATGCATGTTAGCGGATGACTCTGTTAAAAGTTACTGATGTGGCATCTCCCGCAGTTTCTTGAAATTTGTCTAAGGTTTTAACAGAAGTGTTCCAAATTGGCCTTAACCTCGTGGATTGTGGCGCGTCGCGCACGGTATTTCGTCACAACATATTGTTCCTTTAAAAAAAGCCCAAAAATTTCAGCGTATATGAGGATGTCGCGATACCTTAACTGACTAAAGCACTCGGCCGAGCATCGAGGGACCCATGTTAGCGGATGACTCCGTTAAAAGTTACTGTTGCGACATCTCCCGCAGTTTCTTGAAATTTATGCAAACACATCTAAAGAAATGAAGATCACTCCAAAATTTTCTGTGGAAAGAAGTATAAAATTTGGCAAGACTGTTGAAACCACAGAAAAAAATTTTTTACGTCAAAAGAACACAGACTTATCAAAGCCAACTTCATAATTTGAGTTTGCTTAGACATAATATCTCAATCTATGAATTAGAAAATTGGAATAGATCTTGATTAGTGTAATACTTCTCACACTGAGGAGAAACTGGGGGAATTATAAAACTTAAAACCCAAGAAACTATATTTAAACAACGAATAAACTAACGATTCTAGAATACGACCTGAGAAGAGCTCCTACAGGGCCCCCATGCCACATGTGATGCGGTAACCTCTCTTTTTTTACCTAAGAGAGCCTCACTTCGACGAAGAAGCAATACAAGTACTGTTGACAACTCGTAGTTGGAAAAAGAATCTTCCAGCCCTAAGGCACCAAGAGGTCAACGTCTGCTGCATTATACCACGGACCTACGTACTATATTATTGTAACGCCTGTGTAACTAATTATGAAAGTTAATAACCCGTATTGTTTGTAACGGGACAAAATGAAGAAAATTTTGTCGGACAAACTCATCCATAAATATGATATTATTCACGCATAGAAATAAGATGTTACTACTTTTTATTATGCAATAGCATAACATTTGACTTTGCATTAGCAAAAACCTTTATTAGCATGTGCACAAAAAATTGTAATTTTGAGAAAAGAATTTCTTATAAATGAAAGCATAACTTGAAACCAGTACGCCTATTTTAATATTGATTTGTGAATGAATGCTAACAAATTCTACAAGTTAATTCGCATTAAATAAAGAGCAAAGTATAAGACCAACGATCGTTATATCTTTTACTACGAATCAGGCTGGCAGCTTATTACCATGGTGATTTGCGGTAACTGTTTTGATAAACATATTTGACAGAAACAGCAACATGACATGCATTTTAATTAAATCCGTGGAATCAACGACTGTAACTTGCACTCAAATTTGAATATTTACGAAACAAAGGTGAGACATCACTAATGTATATAGTTTAATGCATATAAGGCGGATAAGGTAGATATACAGGAGCATTTGACTAACATGGTATTTTGAGGACGTATGGTGTCACAAACTGATTTCTTTCCTCATTAGAATCACTAAATGGATTCAGGACACTCTGATGTAGTGCCATTCACGAAACCAATGAGACTAATCGAAATGGTGAGTACGAAAATATGTCAAATCCCTAAAACCAAAAACACTTAAAGAAATAATACTGGCATATGCCTCTCATATGCCAACATTTTCGCTATCTTAATTACTTATTGCCTTATTCATGGCCATTAAACTATATTTAAAACTTATTTCACCACTTGCTACTAAGTTAGCTAAATATAACCTAACTACGAAACTGAAATTAAAAAAAAATAATACAATATCTATTTCAGGTTTTTTGTGTGGTTTTATTAGCATTATTAATACATATCGGCTCCGCCATAGCTGTATTTGCCTACTTAGCTGTGATGTATATAGCTTTTGGAGGTTTCCTAATAATTACATTGACAGATGTAATTAGTCAACTTTCGGCGGATCCAATTCCTGATACTCCGGTAAGTACTTCCAAAGACGGTCCATTGCCGCACCATTCTATTCTGAGTAAATTAGGAAGCATGCACTAATCGGTGGTATCATTAAATGTTGGGACACATTTTTTTAGTAAGGCACTGTCCTTTCTAGACTGTTGGACCATGCTATAGCAAGTTGTCACCAACAAAGAAATTTAAAAAGTCGATCGTGTACAGCTGTACAGTTGAGTCTATTAAAACAGCAATACAGCTGTCTATTGAAAAGAACGCGCTTAGAGTAGGGTAGCCGGGTACTTAGTGGATGAACATTCGTAAGCCTTCAACAGAGTCCGAATATATTCAACAGATCTGAAATCTCAATCTGTGGAAAGGTTCAAATTTTGTTTGTCTCATATTCAACAGAGTCCTTGAACAAGTTACACGATAAAAACTGACATACAAACTAAACAGTTGCGGTAATAAGGACGGGATGATGAACTGGATTAGCGAATTCTTATCTCACTGCATCCCAACGTAGCAGATAGATAGTCGTGTTTACTTTTGGGCGAGATTGGGGCTATGGAGTCTCTCTTCTACCACCTAAACCCTCAAGTAGGTGGTGGCATGATCTCAAAATGGCACAAGAAACATCAACGTGCCACGGAAAATTATGATGAGGTCTCTCATATTTCATAACTGCATAAATGGCATTAATTACCATCGTCAGATTAGTCCCTAACGACAAGCAGCTATCCAGAAATGTAGTCAACATTTAGGATTGGTGTAAGAAATGGGGATTGAAACAATCTTACAAGGTTGATATTCTGGAAAGAAAGAAATAGTATTCTCAAAATTGATGATTCCTAACATTGAAGGAAGGAGGTGCACAGAGATGAAAAGGTACCTGACGTACAGTAGGGTGCTGGATTGTGTTTTATTAGGAGTCACAAAATATTTACTTGGTAGTTGTGTCCATTCAAAAACCTACCTTAACCGGAAAATTACCTTGCAATATAATAATAATTCTTAAATTACTCCAATAATGTATATCATAATTACTAAAGGCATAATTACTATCATAAGTACTACGGGATCTAAGGGAGCTATACATTTCTACGCATAAGAGAGGACCTATTAGTAAAAATAAGGGCAATAGCTAAAGTTAGACGAAATAATGGCAACAAACTAAGCTACTTAAAATTAGAAAATAAAAATACTTTTTACCCCTGAAAGGATCAGGTACAGTTATTCTGATCCCTTATCGTTGGTAGGAAAAATGACATCTTAAACGTATGGTATCTTTTCCACACTATCTCTTAAATTTTTATTGACATGATCTCCCTATCGTGGAACGATGGGACTAATAATAGATTTTCAACATCGACGCTAAAAAGACATTACAATTTACGCACATTTAATCGATAATTTAACCTTTGCTACGTGAGTGTTTCACAATCTAGTTCCTCTAATAACCCCGAAACGCTACACAGTTTTTCATAATTACATTTTACAAATCTGGATTCTCTGCGCTGCAAGACATCTAATTCGGCAACCAATCCAACTTCATGAGGATCCCATATAGTGGTAGGAAACTGCCTCCAAACTACCACAGGGCACATGGATTAGAAGAATATATGCGGATTCACATTTAAGGAATATGGTTTCGTAATACAGATTGCGGGAAAATGTAACGAGAAGGTGAAGGGGCATCCAATTTCCCATTAGTGGCATTTGAATACGCGGCAAAGGTTTAAGATACATCAGAGAAAGCGATAATTAAGATATTCTAAGAAAAATAAGGAAAATTAAGATATTCAAAGGAAATTAACTTGATTTATAAAAATAGCTAGGAAAAGATAGTAGTTTTGACTGAGTTAGTACAAATCCTAGAACGGGAATCGCCATGGACAATAAGTCGGGGGACTAATACTGTAGAAAATTACAGGACACACAAGACGGGCACCGCGTTTGCTCTTAGTGGAGAATAAACGCAATCGTGTGGTCTATTCGGAGGCTGGTTTGGTGCTTTCCCATCGCAACGTGGACGAAACATGGACAAGTACACTATTGCACTCCGGAAAAAAAAGGAACAGTCGACACAGTGGGCTTCCAGAGGCTCCGAAGACGGCGAGATCGGCCGACAAGATGATGGCCACGATTTTTTGGGATGCAAGCGGGAATCACCCATATCGATTACTTGCAAAGAGAAGAAACGATAAATGACCAGTATTATGCGTTGTTATTGCAGCGGTTGAGTGAAGAAATCGAGAAAAACCGTCCTCACTTGGCAGAGAAAAAAGTCTCCCAGAACGAGTGAGTACCGGCGCAGTTTCGATGGTGCAAATTAGAGAACTAAAGTTCAAATTATTACAACAGCCACCATATTCACCACATTTGGCCCCCAGTGAAACAAGCTCGGCGGAAAACGACTCACGCCGAACGAGGAGGTCATCGCCAACCCATGTGCCTATTTTCAGGACCTTCGGAAATCCTACTCTTTAGACGTCTTAAAAAAGTTGGAGAAACGCAGGGAAGAGTGTATCGAACTAAAACGAGATGAAGCTATAATGCAACCATTTCAGAGAGTAAAAATCATTCGCCTTGACCGGGATTCGAACCCGGATCCCTCGATATCCGGCCGAGTGCTTTAGAAGCTAATAAAAAATCAGCCAAAAATTATTTTTTTCATTTTTTTCTATTGATTTATTGAACGACTTAGGTAGTTGCTTATTTTGATTTTTTTCTCCGATAAAACTCATGTATTTTCTACAAGAAAAACCGGAACAGCCAATTTCTAAGTGCCGCACAAGAACAGTTGGATGTACTCCAAAGTTCACCCTAAGTTGAGATTAAAATACAACACCGATAGACTTATTTATCCGTAGCTATCTTTACAGTATATTTTAACGATTGAGGAAGAAGCGACATATGGAAGCGGAAATTGTACTACGGTGAAGAATTGTTCTCATCTCAGAGGGTTAAGCGCTGGATTACAAAAACACACGTAGCCGCAGCCGCTGTTTCGCAGTCGTGGTTCCTATTCTTACTCATTCATTATCGTTCTTATTTTCCCATTAATTACCTACAAAATAAAATGCTACCGCTGCTCTGCCTGAGACTCTACTAAACTGATATAAATTGACCGCCCAGCAAATGAAACTTGTGGTTTTTTAAGAACTTAAATCATGCGTGGTGTTCGTGCGTATTTTCAAATATAATCTCATCGTGCTGCTACAGCTTATTTCCCAATGCCTATTAAATTAATCCCCAAGTATTCTGAAGGCTTAGCGTATTTTGTACAAAACTCACCACAACGTTTCTATGGTTCCACCTTACGGAACGCATGCTGTAAGAGAAGCTTTACATCTTCATCGCAAAAGATAGTTTCCGCGAGGAGTATTGTGACTGGCTATCGACTATTCAAGGATCCAAAAAAGCCAAAATGACCAAAAACATCAAAATAACATGACAAAAAGTTCGATTCTGCCATGATAAGTATTTTACAAATGAAGAGTTGAATTCTTTTACAACTTTGCAGTCCCGTAAAGGTAAAAGTGAGAGGTAACTACAAAAACAGAATGATGCCATTAACAAAGTGGACAACAACAGGTGAAGCTCCATTCTTAAGCCCCAAGCTCTAGCAGTCCTGAAATAATTTTGATTTCCACCACTTCATTAAAACAACTGTAAAATCTACAGTGAGAAATAAGATTCAGTAACTGGGATGCATACATGCTAATCACTCAGTGCGAATACGGACATCCAATCGTCCTCGTGATTCATGTAGAATCAGAAAAATATGATTTTAGAAATACAATGAGATCTAGTGAATAACGCAAATACAAATTTAAATATGGGAGAAGCAGCTCGAAAAACAGGTTATTTTAACGTTTCTCTGAAAATGCGTTAATAGTAAAATTATCGGTTAAAATTCAAATTTCAATACGAAGAATACGCGTAACAGAACAAGCTGAAGGGTTATGAGATTGATTTTGAGATCAGATATTATATTTTTCAAAATAAAATATCAAAATCGAGTGTATATAACTCCTGCACCCACACTAAATTAGCATAACCAGCATAGTAAGAATTAGGGGCGTGAAATCTGCTGGAGGCACATTAATGGTGCACATAAAGTGACTGATTGCCAATTATTGATGCCTTGCTCTGTCTCCGCCATCCCACTGCAACACCCGACAACACTACGCTAGACTGCTTCTATTCAAATCAAAATGAGTAATTGTTATACGCTTCTACATTATTTCTTATTTCATCAAATAATCCAGGAAAATGAGAAATAATTAAACAAGCAGGAGTTACTAATTTTTCTTGTTGACAAACTTAATGTTTTACGAGGTCGATAATGGTGGTTACTCACTAGTAATCGTAGCCCGGTACAGGTATGATGACAGAAAAACCACGGAAAAGCGTCTAAATTATATGGCATATAAAAATAACAAAATTTAGGAGGACAATCCCTCGCACCAACTTCAATGTAAAGCCCATATTGTTCAATATACGTGGACATCAATCTTTTGAAGGCTAAGATCGTTTCGGGGACGACGTACCATTTCAATTTCACGGGAATTGAATGGATATTAAACGCATGGACCTGCGAAGCGTTTTTCAAAGTGACCCGCTTCATTCGGCGAAGCGGGAGACATCTATTGAGTTTTCTTAATCCCTCCGCAGATGTTCATGTTCTCCTTGGTCGGTTGCGCTCTGTTCCTCACGGCTGGCGGACTCGGCTTGGACTGCTACTTCGACACTGACAAAGTCATCCACCCGGAAGATGGCGCGAAAATCAAGAGGTTGTATACGGAGCTGCTAGTCGTTGCGTCTTTATCCATACTGAACGGAGTCATCTTCCTGGTTGATGCAGCTCTTACCTTTCGGTACGGTTAGGTTGAATAGGATTGGAGGAGATTATTACAAAAAATTCACATTAAGCCATTTTTTCTTGAACAACGGAACATGCTTACTAAAATATGTTTTTTTTTTAACCTTACGTGTGCATAAATAGGATACTGACGACGACAAAAATATGAGTACTACCCAAAATGCCAATTGAAATATTCTTACCATAGCCAAATGTGTCTGCGTGTGATGTAAAGTTTGTGACAACATGATAAAAAGCCAAAAACGTCAGGAATAAAATATATTAGCTTTAATATGGACGAGCAGGCTATGTCATTAAGCATTCCGTATTTACAAGGGGCGTTCCAAAACTATTGCAATTAAAGTTCCCGCACCGCTCCTATTGGTCGAAGTGGCATCAAACCACTTGGAGTAGGTGGGGGGGGGGACGCTAAGGTTTGCCGCAAAGACCCTCTCCAAGCTCCAAGCTGGAGCGGCAGGACGTCAGTTATTGTAAACCTCTGTTTGTTCTGTCAGTTATTGTAAACGTCGACCGTGTCACGAAAGACTAACCGAGCGGAAGTTTCAAGTGAACTTTTGCAACCTATTGAAAATGACCTGATTATTTGGACAAGGTCATCACTGGTGATGAAATCTAGGTTTTTGAATATGACCCAAAAACAAAACGCCAAACCTCTGAGTAGCACACCGACCGGTCCCCAAGCCCAAAAAGGCAAGAATGAGCAAATCAAAAGGAAAAACAATGCTCGTTGTCTTTTTCGACAGAAAATGAGTGGTCCATAAGGCATTTGTTCCTCAAGGACAGACAGTTAACGCTGCCTACTACGTGGATGTGCTGGAAAGATTCCGAAAAAGGGTCATCAAGACGAGAAAATACATCTCCGCTACCTGGCAACTCCATCACGACAACGCACCTGGCAACAACACACTACGACTCCGCGATTTCCTGGCCAAACACCAGGTGCTAGGTGCCTCCACCCCATAGTCCTGACGGTGCCACAGCAGACTTCTTCTGGTTTCCTCGGATTAAGGCAGCACTGAAAGGAAGCCGTTTTTTGTCAATAGAAGAAATCCAATCAGCCGTGACGAAGACCTTGCGAGAGGTCCCCAAAGACCCCTCCAGGGCGCGTACCGGTCATAGCAGAGTTGCTGGAAATAATTTGTATAGGCCCAAGGACTGTACTTTGAAGAATTTTAAGGGTTTGTGCAAATCTGTTCATTAAATTTCTTAAAGAATAACTAAATTACTTTTGGAACGCACCCTGTATTTTACAGTCCGAACAAAAATCCGAAAGTGTAAACTCATTTAAGAACAATCTTTTCAAATCCTCACCATTTTTCAGGAGAGTGACTACCCAATTATGAATACGTGATTCAACTTTTACGTGGCGAAATAGTTTTATCATGATGATCGTCAACAGTCATCCATTTTATGACTGGTTATGCACAGCTTTCCTCTCAATTCCTCTACCACATAACCCCTTCATGTCTCTCGTAAATATGACATGCTTTGCAGTCATTGTGTTTCGTGTATCTCTTCCGGGGTCTTACTATGTATTTATTTCCATAAACGTTTATTTCAATGGCTGGCATAATATGAAGAATGCTGTGTTATTGATTACACCTAAATATTAATGAAAGCAAAATTGGTCATGAAATCCGGAATAAAGGCACATTCACCTTCTTTCAAGAAGGATGACAATGACTGGAATGATTAACTTGAAATTAATTGCAAGCAGTTGGGTAACCAAACTAGCATCAAAAAATTTACTTTAGTTCATTAACTGTTATTCTGGAATATAAATAATAAGTTAAATACGGAATGAAGGTCATTTGATACCTTAGTGTTTGTAAACATCAAGCGTGATAATGTCAAGATCTGTCTTTCATAAGACTAATAGTGAGTTATGAAGTCCCCCAGCATTGGGTTTTTAAAAATCATGATCTAGCAAGAGGCAATGTTAGTTTTCAGAAAATAGTCGATTCAACAATAAAATAAAAAAATTACTTTGCCGAATAATCGTACAAAAAATCGCATACTTTATATTTGCAAAGCATTATCTCACTTAACTCCACTGAAGCATAGAGGGCCGAAATCGAAATTAATTTTCCAAAATTCATTAAATTATTATTATGATCATTGGCTAAACAATATATTTACATTAATATGGTTTTGGGCTTCGGCATCTGAGATGAATGTCATTGAGTACGTTGACCGTTGACGGGCGCCACGAAAAAAATGGCAGAAGTGGAATTGATTGGAAGTAGCTTTAAATATCTCAAGGTCGACTAACATAGTACTCGGCAAGCCATCACTCACTAGGGTGTGTGGCATGGCGTGAGTACACAGCGGACAAATTTTGACACTAAATACTCTTTCCCCTCACCCAGTCGGATAACGCTATTATGACCCCATATCGTTCGTGGGAAAATTTAAATAATAAATCTATCTGTTCTACAGTAAGTCTGAGGCTCTCATATACCGGCAGAATATTCTAAATTAGGCCTAACCAGAGAAATATAACATTGCTCTCTAACCCTCTTGTCATATTTACTGATGCCAAAAAATAAATTCAACCAAAGTAAATATATGCATCTTTCAACCACACACACAATATTAAAACTTCAATTTATCGTCACCAGCACCTACTCAAACGATTTTCCAACTGTTTAACTTGCCTGACGCCAATTTTCCTGATCTTTCAGTAAGTTTTGCTACAATTTAAGTAGCAAAATATGTGAGGAAAAATTGATAAACTAACGTTTTTACTAGATTAACACTGCTGATGACAATTTTATGGAAAAATCAATTTAATTCCGCAAACCGTCCACCGTCCATAATTATTTTTGGCAAATATTACATCAAAGATAAGTCACTTCTTCAGGAATATCTTCGATCGAGTTCGCGAGATCCACATACTTTCGGGTTGAATTTTATCGAAGCCCAAAAAATAAGTCGCACCACTCCGTACACCGAAGTGTTCAGGAGAAGCTTATCCTTTGAGGAGTGCAGAGTGACTCTCGAGTGACGTGGTTGAACACTATTTACCGGCAACATCGCAGACAGAATTTCTCGCACCATCTCCAAGAACGTCCAGTTGTTCAAGGAGCCAAACATTCGGTGCAGATAGAGAGAGACCTCTATACATGACTCGTCGCCACTATGGCTTATTGTGGTGGGTCGGGAACGTGGATCACACTCTATTCGGTATGTACCTTTACCTTTTTAGGAGGGTGAATGGCTTGCGATTAGGAAGAAATTAAAAGGTGCGAACAAATAATGCATAAACGAGTGAATAGTCGTAAATCTGTGTCTCCCGGTTAAAGGCCCTGAAATATTCCGTGAGGCAGTCGAAAACTTCCGCCCCACGTGGGTGGTCTTTCGCTGGACGCGGCGATCCTTAGCGTAAAAATATTTGAGACAGGGGGTTAATACGGGCAGGTCTTTACTTGAGAACAGATGGACTTCGGCCTTAAACTTGCTATGCATACTCAGTGGTATGTCTAACTTGGAGTGTATTATTTCAGATACACCTGCGATTAAATTCCATGCAAAGCGGTTTCCTCTCCGTATCACACAAAAGTTCTCTGTAGGGGCGGAGGGGTAGGGATAATTGCGGCTAGCTTTTTCTTTTCCAGAATGCACTACGCAAATCCTCGTCCTTCAAACTGATATAAATACCCCTGACTTAAATTGCCGCGATCATAAATATTACTCGGTATTAATAAGATAACTTGTCAAAAGGATGTACGAGGGTCATCCGGAAAGTAGTACCCGTTCGTGCCGCATGAAGTGCTGACGACGCGAGTAGCAGCTGGACGAGGTCAGATAGCTTCAGTGGCTTGTCTGCCTTCTCTGAGCCAAGTTGCGTGACGCTAGCATTGCCTGTGTTGTTTCTGTGATTGTTTACAATGTTTAAAAAAATTGAGAACGCCGCCAGTTGTGAAGTGAGGGCAGTGATTAAATTCCTCAATGCAAGAAACGTTCGCCCATGTGATATTCATCGCCAATTAAAGGAGGTGTATGGAGACAATGTAATGGACGAGTCGTCTGTTCGGCGGTGGTGTCGCAACTTCAACATGGGGAGGGGGAACACACACGACGATGAGCGTTCGGGGAGACCGTCTGTCATTACAGACCAACTGGTGAGCTCAGTTGACGAATTCGTGAGGAACGACGAGGTGTATTGCTTATTGATTTTATGGCCCGTGGAGACACTATTAATGCCAATGCGTATTGTGAAACATTAAAGAAATTACGGCGGGCAATACAAAATCGGCGGAGAGGTCTATTGTCTACTGGTGTCATTCTCGTTCATGACAATGCCAGGCCTCATGCAGCTGGGATAACACAAAAACTTTTGCAGCAATTCAAATGGGAAACTTTCGACCATCCACCGTATAGCCCGGACTTGGCCCCTTCAGATTTTCATCTCTTTACAAAGCTTAAAGACTTTTTGGCAGGAAAAAGATTTGACAGCGATGAAGAACTTAAAGAAGGAGTGACCCTGTATCTCAATGAGCTGGCGGCGAAGGACTATGCAGCAGGAATACAGAAACTTGTCACACGTTATGACAAATGCCTTAATTTGCTTGGAGATTATGTTGAGAAGTAGTTTAAAGTATTCTCTTTCAAATAAAATTTTTTATGTTTGTTAATATTTACTTTTGTGTCTTTATTTCACGAACGGGTACTACTTTCCGGATGACCCTCGTATGAACGATTTTTGATCAGCTCTTGTAAAAATATTCAAAGCAACAAATCATTTAATGCATTATTTTATAATATCTACTTAAAAAACATATTCAAGGAAAAAAATAAATTTAGTGATTGTGCGCTAGGTGACCATAAAACATATGATTTATCGCGGAAAACGAAAATTTGAATTATTTTACTTCTTCCCTCAACTTAGATGACTTCCACTGAAATAAAGAAAGCTCAAAGTTCCTTGTTTTACCAGCCTGGGGATTATGAAAATATGGTATTAAATTATCGAATTCTAAATAATAAGTGAAAAATCTGGATTTTGGCATGCTTGTTTTACGATTTCAGTACACTCTTGCAGATGGCCTATAAAATTCAAACATGATTTTAAACGTGATTGGCAAACGGGAAACGAAGTGCGACGGAAGAGAAAACGCTGGTGCAAAAATTGATTTACAAAACACATGATAGGTCTCGAATGATTCTCATTAACAAGAAGATAAGGTCAATTTAAACACATATCCGTCAGCAAATAAATCCCAAATTACCAAGTAATAATGACGATGAGTTGTTAGGACTAGCTATGCGATTAAATGCTTGGGAATAAAATAATTATGCACTGAATGGTTGAGGCCTTAACTTTGTAGAAATCCATGTTTAACTTAAGAAATTAAGTTAAACATGGATCGTTTACACTGTAACATCCTCAGGACTAGTCCTGAGGATGTTACAGTGTAAACGAAACTAGTCGACAAATAAAGTTTTATTCCCGTAGAAAGCAAAGATAATATTTAATTTCTTAAGTTAAAATAATTATATTATGGCAAGTACTGGTCAAGGAAAGAATCTCTGTTAAACAGTGGAGCAACACGATAAATATTCACCCGTTTAATTAACCAATGCCCAGTTATCAACCTGAAGGTCGTTTTTTATAAGCGAGGGTAGAGGTCACCTAGTTTATGGTCCAACGGCGTGTGAAACTCCGACTTCAGGGAATGGGAGCCAATTCCTCACACTGCACCTGTTCCTTGAAGACGTGGTACCCGAAAAATTACAGAGCTTTGGTGAATCTGAGGATGCCCAGAGGACTCCCCGGGAATCGAATTCGGGCCCTCATGTCAGTAGTTCAATCGTCTACCCGCTAAACAACCACATCCCTTTAACTATGAACGGTTTGTTGAGAATTTTATAAATCTCTGTAGTTCATTCAAAGACCTGACTATTGACTCAGTTGCTATGTATCTTATTGCAAGAACGTTTAAGAGCATCAGCTATGTAAAAAAAGCAAGTGAACTTAATTGAGACAAAAGGATTAGAACCACAGGTCATTTTCTTTCGATTTAAAATTTTTCGCAACTCACCAGGCGAAAGTAGGCATCACCAACAGGCTGCAATTATATTTAATTAAATATGCAATGATACTTTCAATGCCCATTTTGTACGTACCTGCCTACATTGTGAGTACGAGAAAGTAGCTAAAAGTAGAACAGAATTACGAATGTAGAATCTCTTTGGAATAAATAATAATATACGATATATTTGGTGATGACGTGAGATTGACGTTTAGATTCCCAGTTCATTGTGAGCACCGAAACCATTAAGAGAGTGGGTTCATCAAAATATGCTTGGAACATATAGTTACGTAAATAAACAAAATTCTATTAGCACTTTCTGATTAAACTTAACCGTTTTTCATGGAAAACTATGGCCACCAAATCAATTATCAAAACTTCCCTTGGATACCACGAATATACTGGCAGCTCCTTGCGTTAACAATCCATAATCATATGATCACATTATGCAATTATATAATTATTAAAACTGTTAATCCCTGTGTCCCTGTTAACAGGGAGCTACGAGTATATTCATACTTACTATAATTTACTTGCATTTATTTCGTAGCAAGTACTTACTTATATTTACTATAAACAAGAGTAATTATGCAGTTACATGCAAGATCGATACCGTTGCCAACAAATATGGAGTCACTTATTCAATCTGCTCCGTGCGATTCGAAATCTCACATTGCAACATCGCGTAGCAATACTTTGAGCACTGCTTGACGGTTAGTATTGCAGTTGATGTATTGCAAACACGAACTCGACCCGTTACTTACATAATACTAGTATAGTATGCGTAATAATAGGAAACGGAATTTTTCCTAAAACACTCACCAGATGCAATTCGAATTTTACCTACGAATGCGAGCAGTAGATAAAAATGAGATTTGAGGGGTAGAAATCTTAGAAATTATCACGCAGACGCAACAGCTCTATGACACCCAGTGACCTGACTACCATTACGAAATTGAGCAAGAAGCCTACTTCCGTTGAAGTCGAGGACAGGCTCATGGCTGCAGCAAGGGGCACTGAAAGAAATGGAGGCAAGCACGGAAAAACAGGAGGTAATTCAGTCACTTACTTTTTGCTTCAGTAAAAATTTCTTTAAATTTTAATTTTTGAAATAATGGCTCTCCTCGCTTTAATCTTTCCTTTGATATTTCTACAAACAGTTATACAACAAAATCCATTTTTACGACAAGCAACTATTAGAAAAATACCCTTTTGAACCGTAACAATGCAATGTAAAATTATCAAGACTCATATTGGGCTCATACATTTCGTGCACTTTTAGGATATTTCATGCTTCACACGAAAGTCTACTGACTTCCATTGGTCAGTATGTTTGTATGACCAAATTGGAAGAAATAGTATTTGCAATGGGACAATATTCATCTCAAAGATTGAGTCTTGAGTTATTATTGATATTTTTTTAATGTCATGTGAAATATAAATTTACCGAAAGCTATCGTCTCTTTAGGTGAAGTAAGGTGGAATGCTTGACAATATCAATATTTTGTCCTCCAAAGACAATCACATCTCTGTTTGACAAAAATCAGATAATTTCTTTATATTTACTATATTGATAGGTTACTTCTACCAATTTTTATGACTGAACAAATGCGTATGATTCTAGCTAACAAAATGGTTGAGACTAATTAATGTAATGCATGTGTGGTGTATTAAGAGTCTAAGTCACTAGGTGGGCGGATTATTTTAAAACTCTTCCTATAATGAAAATGAGTAGGTTTAACTTCTAATTGATTTAAATTACAAAGTACTCATACTCAGTTTTGTCACTTGTACAGTCACTTGTACCTTTCCGTCTCAACTTCTGTTAAATGTGAATAAAAAGGCAGTATGTCAGATATCATACCATTCTTGGCACCATTTCATAATGTTTTTTTCCAAAAAACGCACAGAAAAACCAACCCACTACTTCACTTTTTATTACTCACAAAATTGTAGCATCATCTATAAAGAACGTTATTCTTTCAATCTAGATACACTTAAAGTATTAAAGAATGTCCTTAAGAGTAATTTGCGGATAAATATTTAGAACATCAGCCAATGAGCGCAATTAGCTGGAAGTTAATCGCTATTTTTCATAAGAAAGGCTCTCACGGCTCTATACTGGATTCTCTCTTAGGTAGCAGGTGCATGAATTAAACCTATTATAAAATGTAGTACATGGCCTTTCTAAAGTGCTTCAGAACAAAAGTAATCGGATCGTTCCTGCTGGTAAAATAACCGTATTTATATAATCAAATAATGGAAACATCCAAAACACTACACTTCATGAGCATTTCCGATTCAGATTTGACACAGAGAGTAAAGGAATTTTTATTTATAACTCAATCCAAAAATAAAAAGAGACGTTTCAGGCAGACGAGATATGGTGGTAATTAATCAATCCAAAAAGTTAAAAAGAGGCTGAAAATGTTCTCCCCTTAAAATTTCAAACTATAAGTCTAATTCCCTAAAATATATTTAATGTAGTACCATGCAAAAAATCAAAATTTTGATTTTGCGGCTTGCGGTCAGCATCGAGAATGCCTTGCCATATATTCATAATTATTCATATTTTTCTTGGCGGTGATCTCCGATGCTCTGTCAGTCCTTTTGGGGGTCCAAGCCATTCGTGGCTTGCTAACAAGTTTCCCAGGAATCGAAGCAGAAGAGCTTGCACAACGCATACGACCAAATAGGGACTACAACCCACGACAAAGTGGACCTTTTTCGCGGTTCTAGATTGTCGCGGGCGTACTTGGCTCATGAGCATACACGAGGTCTGTCTAGAAGGTATACAGCCATACAATATTTTGAGGAAAATAGCCTACATAGAACAATGAGGCCTTAGTTCCCTTCGAAATAATCCCCTTGGGACCTCACACACTTATCCCAGCGTCTCTTTCGCTTTTCAAAACAATCGGCAAAGTCCTTTTTCGGAATGGTCATCAGCTGCCTCGTCGCATTCTCTTTTATCTCTTCAGCGTCAAGAATTTCGTGTTGCAGTTGCAGGGTACTTGCTCCAAACCGTAAACGATGACCCACGTTTTCTAAAAAAAAAGTTTTAACTGGAGATGAGTTATGGGTCTATGGTTATGATCCTGAAACAAAATCCCAGTCTTCTCAACAGTTGACGCGATAGAGGAGAATGCGACGAGGCAGCTGATGACCAATCCGAAAAAGGACTTTGCCGAATGTTTTGAAAAGTAGAAGAGACGTTGGGATAACTTTGTGAGATCCCAAGGGGGGTAATTCGAAGGGGACCAAGGCCTCATTGTTCTAGGTAGGCTATTTTTCTCAAAATATTGTATGGCCGGACATTTTCCTATAGAGATAGAAAGAAAGACCTCGCATTTTATTTTATGTCACTCATTTATTTCAATGTTTTAAGTTTCCTCCTGACTCCACATTTTAACTGCGACGATTTTCACATCTAAGACTCATGAATGTGCCGCACTGCCTCCACTGCGACATTAACCTCAGTCACGTCGCGTTTCAGGGTCCTCAGCGCATCAACGCATGCACCACTACAACCACCCCTACACTTTGTCGCAAGAGGAGGAAACCGTCACGCTTCCGGGCACGCCTCAAGTTTCCGAAGGCGAGAGATATGAGCCAACGTTGAAAGTCGAAGTCATCGTCCGCCAGGGGAAGTTCTCACAGGTGGCGTCTTCCCCGCGCACTCAGTCAAGCCGAGCCACAAGATATGGGAGAATTTCCTCCTCTGGAGTCATGATCTTCCCCGAAGGATACCAGCTGAGCAACCCAAGCCATTCAGGTGGGTCAGCCATTCCATTCCCGCAATTGAAAATGCTTTCGCGATTGTTATGGATTGGAACTGCCATAATACTATGAGAAAACTTATTTCAGGATCCACGCCCTAAAGAATCTTTTGGATTTCTATTTTCATCAATGTGTGGAATGTTCGACCGAAAGTAGCAACATATTTTTAAAGGTTAACGAAATATGCATTATTACCCCAATCGTACTACGGTAGGCAAGATCATTCCAATAAAATTTTAGAGATTAAGTATCGAAAAAGATTTAAGATGTAATTTTCTTCCTCATAAAATAAGCGGTCTGAATAACGTTGTCCGACCACGGTAGGGGTCAAAATATTCGAATGAAAATTAGTCTGGTGTGTATTCACCCCCTCCCACACACCCTAGGGGTGGATATCATGGTACTTAAAAATACTAAAAATAATCAATTTATATAGTTGTCCAATAACCGGGAGACCCTATTAAAACAATTTCATACAATTTGGCCAAATGCCATAAAAGTACTGATCCCGTCTAAAATGTGTTTTTCGATTTTAGCGTGAGAATAATTATTAGCGAAACCTGTGATTTCATTCCGAATCTAACGATAGATGGGCGATCATTTAATATTCAGTTTAACAACGAGAAAATCTGGGCTTGCTATAAAAGTTTCTACTGGAATTGAATAATGGAGTCTCAGGGAAAAGTGAGAGCGGGTAATAAAATTTTAAGGATTCACTTACAATGAGCTTTAAGAGTATATAATTTTCTTCCGGCAAATAATGCTTATATATAACATTTGGACGGCACAATAGAAACCAGAATAAAATAGATAACACGTAAAAGGACACTCACATTGTCGATTGTTTAAGCTTTCGGCCTACTCCGAGGCCTTCTTCAGGTCAGACTGTTGAAGAAGGCCTCCGTCTGACCTGAAGTCTGACCGTCTGACCTCGGAGTAGGCCGAAAGCTTAAACAATCTATAATGTGAGTGTCCTTTTACGTGTTATCTATTTTATTTTTGTCTTCTATTGTGCCCTCAAAATGTTATATTGCTCTCGTGAGTGCTTCTACATCATATATACATATACGAGTATATAATCGATCTAGCCAATTTCAGTTTCACCCGTAAATCTTTTTCTTTAAGTAATAACTTTTACATCCAAATTAAGGGCTGTGTCATGGAAGTAGATTCAGCCCTTCATATGCTAACCTCCACCTCGGTGTCCCGAAGAGAATTCCCTTTCCAATTATCCTTTGAAACCCGTCCTATGGCTCCGATATTTTGACGACATATTTCTACTCTGGCCACATAGTATAGACACCCTCAATTCCTTCATTTCCCAACACAATGCTTCCTCATATCTTTCTTTCACCTCCACCTTTACATCCTCGCAGATCAACTTCATCGACGTTAATATTTCTATAATCAATAACAAATCCCTGACCTCTGTCTACACTCAATCTACCAATAAACAACAAAACCTCCATTACAATAGTTGCTGCCCCTCCCATACCAAACGCTCACTCCCTCTCTATCCGCGGGCACCGTATTTGCAACCATTCCGAATCCCTTATCAAATACCTTAACAACCTTCATCACTACCTCCTCAAAGAGGATGACTAGATTCTCTACTCACTTAAAAAATCCTCATACATTCCTACACTCCCAAGCCTCCCTCAGCCACGGACCCCCACTCTCACTCAATCTATACTACCTACTTCCCTGGCATTTATTCCCTCAAATTCATCCTAAAAGATCACCCTAATCATCTTCCCAAATGCCTCTCTGTTACCTTCAAACAGCCCGCCAACCTAGCAGGTCTCCTCAAATCCACCAAGCCTCTCTCAAAATCCCCTCTCACCCCCAGAGTCACACCCACCCCATGTCATCGAGGGGAGATGCAAAAACTTGCCCTATTTTTACCACCCCCACCCCTCTCCATCCCACCTTTTACTTTCACCACGTTTTTACCACTCTTACCCCCCCTTCCCCACTCCTCCTGAACCTCCAAGAATGTTGTCTATCTTCTGGCTTGTAGACCCTGACTGGCCTTTTACATAGGCCAATGGTCCACACCACAATGGTCCCTGAACATCAGGATAAGCAATCATCGCGCCTCGTACAATTCCTCCGCCCCGTCTGCGGGTTTCCCCATCCCAAATCATGCCTCCCATCATAACGCCCTCTTCAATCACTACTACAGTGTTTCCGTTCTAGTGTCCCTTCCTCCATCTGATAACCATAGAATTAAAAACGCTAGAAATGGTGAATATATGGCTTTGTAAGGCCTATCGATATCCGGAACTCAACGCCGTTTATTAATAAGAATAGTTTGAAGCGACACTTTGTGGAAGCGATTCATATCATAAAGGAAAATACTTTGTTCTTCCGCATGTATTTTGTTGTTCGCGGCCTGGGTTTCGACTTACAAAGTCCTGATGATGACTTAGTAAGTTGAAAACCTGGGTCTTGGATGTTGTAGTATGTGTCGGGGAACGAATTGTTTTCTTTTCCGGTTGTTCATTAAATTCATCTCCTCTACTTAACTCCTTCCCTATCTCTGCTCCCCTCTCGCCTCTCTTTTCCCTTTGCCCAACTCTTTCTTTCACTCCTTCCCCGCTTTCCGTTCTCCCCTTCCCCCATCCCCTTCTCTTTCTCCTGAATACCACACCTCCCCTATACCAGCAGAAAGTACTATCGTTCCTTCTGAGGAAGACTAAGCTAACTTCCGTCGAAATTATTAAGAAATAACGTGCGAGTGTTCTTGTTATGTATGCCTATATTTTTTCTTGCTGTCCGATGTATATATCTTGATAATTTCGACGGACTCGAACTCCGTCTTCTTCGGAAGATAAGATATGACTAGTATACAGTCATACTAAGATATGACTAGAAAACTAGTATACAGTCATATCTTATCTTCCGAAGAAGACGGAGTTCGAGTCCGTCGAAATTATCAAGATATTATTGTGAGTGTTCTTTTTATGTGTTCTCGTGCTGTGTGTTGCTGTCTAAGTTTTTTATTCAACACTTCCGTGTTACTTCGAAGAAATCATCTATATGTGTGTATGTATATATATATATATATATATATATATATATATATATATATATATATATATATATACACACACACACATGTACATACATACACACGACCAATGCTGATATAAAAAAGAGATTAACTTCTATATGATTCAAATACACGCCAAATTTTGCATCGAGACGTCTCAAATTGTCGCCGCTTTACCTTAAGGCATCACAATCAGGATATCTTTAAAAATAACAGTAACAAATGTGGAAATTCATACCTTCCTTATGTTAGTTTATCTAACTATTTAAGCCTATTAGATAGGAGGTAGTGTAAACGGACAGTGCTGTGGAGTAATTGTTTACAATTTCCTATCCAGCTCATGGTGTCAATCTCTAACGCTTGCGACTTAGCTAGAGCAGAGGTTCAAGCCAGATGACTCAGTAAATATTTGGTAATTCAAGTAGCACATCGATGAACTGTGTTGACTGAACCCTAGAGATGGATTTACGCACGTAAGACGATTACCGAGAGAACTAGTGTTAACTTTACGAGGCTGAGAAAAGTTGTAGTTGAGAGAGAAACGGTTCAAACAAAGTTTTAAGTCCAATTTGAACTGAATATTAAATTTATGTTTATATTTATTATTTGACCAAGGTTACCCTCAGGCGAATACAGCATTAGCTTGGTTTTCTACTTGACTACGTACAAGCACTTCCGGAATTGTAACTCTCAGACAAATCTCAATGTTGTGGAAACGCAAGAAGAAAGCAAAGTAAACAGGGTATACATGTATGTCAAATGAATAAAACTCGACAAATGGATAGAATTAAATGATATAATGAATCAAAATTTAAACATGACAAATTAATCAGTCATTTTCGTCTACAGCTATAGTTCTTTTTGTTTATCAGACAGGTAGATTTATTACCTTCGCCCAAGGTAAATAGTAGTAGGGGGCAGTGTATTAACTTACATAACGTCTATATATCGAGTGCAGCGTTCTCTGGTTTGTGTCACCCCAAGTCAATTCGGATTCCCTTATTGAATGAGAACTGGCTCACTAGCCAAGTGGAAGGAGGATTTTAGTTTCCATTCTGGAACAGTTCTTCCCAACAAGTGGAGGAGCGAAGACAGAAAACTACTGTCCACACACACCGGAAATTAAGGAAATTTCGAAGTCGTGGCCGATATTCCCCCTTTTTCCTGTATTAGGGTTCGTGTGAGCATGGCAAGAATGCTGAAATGAGGTTTCCGCAAAAGAAAGGTAGTGAAGGTAGGGGTGTTCAACATCGCTTGTGGTACACTGAGAGTTTCAGGTTTTATCAAAGGAGCACAGGAAATGACACACCTACCTTCACAAGAAGAAATAATTCCTGAAGACAACAGGAACTTCTATCGTATTTTTGATAAAATATACGCAATTGCAAGGGACAGTACTTAAATTTAGATCTCATGAATGTAAATAAATACATATATCTATGAATATATATATATATACTCATACACATAATATATATACATAAAAGTGCATATACAAGCAAGTACACACACAGCACACATATAACAGAACTTTCGAAGTAATAAAATGAAAAATACGATGTTATAACAAAAAATATGAGGTAAAAATGAGTAATTGAGAAAACAACAAGAGTTTCACCTGGAGGATAACCAACAAGGTATGCACAACTTGTTGGAAACGGTAAAAAAATCTGCTAATAATGGGTAGACTAGGGAAAAACGACAATTTTGTTTTTGAGAGAGATAGCTCATTAAATTTTACAAATGGAAGAAAAGAGAACATTGCCAGGTGAATTTTGAAGGTAGAATAGTGAATTGAAGAAATATATGTCGGCAAATAGCGGGGTGTTGACGACAGATATGAGAGGGAGAATGTTGGGTGAGCTGCGAAAAGAATCACATAAACTTCATTATATACACTGTTTAACGCCTATAATAGGATAAATTATGGTTGGTTTCGTCATATTCCCTATCGAACTTCCATGTCGCACACCCACGCGGAGACTCGCAAGGTAGGATGAAACTGCACCTCGTTTTTTTCTGGATTCGTCCATACCTAACGGTCAGCCATGAGATGAAGGAGAGGTCTGCCCTACTAAAGACGTTGCTGGTCACACCATCTTTGTCCCTCCAAGGTAGTAGATGGCTGTGTGACCAAGAAATCATGTAAACGAGAGCAGATTCCTTGAAGGTACGATCGGCGATAACTTCACAAGTGTTTTTTATAATTCATTGAAAACGATTTTCTTTAAACTACAATCTCCAGAGCGTTCCATATTTCGGTAGTTTTTAAGATTTCCGGATACGTTTCTAACTACATCTTCTTTTCACGAGTGAACTAACACATTTTACAGACAGAAAATTCCTTTTTGCTGTTGATTGAGAATATAAATGATCATATAAAGAGAAAAATGCAAATAATTTTGAAGTTAAGTTTCAGGGAGTCGCATTAATTAATGGATTGCGTTTACTATTGAGTTAGGAAGGAACAGACGGAAAGAGATTTACACTTCTTGACAACATTACTACGAAGAAAAAACTTAAATGAAGAAGGAAGGAAATAATGGATATTATTTTTTTTATTTTTCTGATTATTATTTAATTATTTCTGATTATTTAATTATATCTGAATATTTAATTATTATTCTGATTATTTCATTTAAAACTGAATCAATGCCATACAATGAAATACTTTGCTCCAATCCAAGCTCATTCAATAATAATAAATGCAAACGCGTGATGCTTAATTGTTCTACGAGTATGCAGAGCTTCTGAACCTTAAAGTTACCTCCTCTAATATGATTACAGGTTATATATCATGACTGTTTTGAAAATATATTTTATAACACCATTGGAAACGGATAACATCTGTTATATTCTGACTTACCTGTACGTTTGTCTGGGAAATAATTTTAAGATACGTTGGTAACTGTTAACTCAGTCACGTACTCAAGCAAGGAATCGGTCAAACCGATACATGAAACATCAGAGAAGCTGTTACGTGACCAGCTAAAACTTTCACATGTCTAACGAGGCCGCCAAGGTAACGTCGGAAAATTGAATGCTTCATTGATGAATTCAAAAAATTTTAATGGTAATGGTGGGCATCAAGCGAAGAATTCAGAAATCTTTGGTCGATTAAATACAGCGAATAACGTCACTATAGGCATTGGGCATGGACAGGCGAAAGATTGAAATGAAAAGATATAACGAACTTAATAACTTAAGAGCCAAAAAGCTCCTACTTTAACGAAAGGCTTTTTGGAGAAGCTATAGAAGAGCTGACGAAATAAGAAAAAAGATGAGCCAATGATACAACTAATTGCGAATTTTCTCATGACCTGATAACCCATTCAGATGCGCATTCGTAAAACTACTTCTGATCAAGTAATGTGCCGCACACGAAAAACAAGCAAACATGGAATCCAATACGTTTCACAGATATACGGACGACTTTCCCTTCCGTGAAGGAAGTGCAGAGTGCTTCATAGCAAGAGCCGAATCCGATATCACGAAGCAACTCCCATTTCCAAACCAAAACCTAAAAGAACGCTAGGGGAAAATCCCTAGCAGAATGGTGCTAAAAAATTAACGAGAGTAACACTTTTCTTTCCTTCGCTCATTAATATGTACACGTTAACGGTCACCGCACAGGCACACAACACACTCATCACCCTTCAAAATGAGCAGAAGATGTAGTAGGCATCAGGAAGGGAAAAGCGAAGAAGAGAAACGAGGGAATCGAGGGAGGGAGGGGAAAGGTGGGGTGGAACGAGAGGAACAGGGAGGGGGCGCGAGGAAAAGAGTGGGGATAAGAAAGGGAGAGCAAGAGGGCATTAACCTCCGCATATAGGTCTATCTCCGATGCTGCCAGCAGAGCGAAAAAAGACGCCAGCGAGACACACATACGCTCTCCCGCACACATGCACACTCTGGGACACCGATTCCCCCCCTTCACTCGTACACCGGAAAGAAGGGACCGTTTGCTGCTCAGGGACGACACCTCGGCAAACGTCCATTAAAAATCGTACGCGCAAAAGAGGACATTGCTCGTAATTTATGGACTCCCCCTGGTAAGAAGATTCGTCACTCTTGAATCTCTTAACCGCACCGATCTGCCGCAGAAGGCGATCCGACGTGGAGGTCCCAAGATTAAAAAAAAAGAAGGGTTGCCTCTCCGTTATTTTATATTTTTCACCACCACCTCTCGGGTTCTCAGCTGCCTCTTTTTTTCTTTCGGAATGGATATAGCGGTTATTTTTGTATTGCTGCGAACAATGCCAACGGCGTGATAACGGTTAATTAATCCCGTGCGTTATATAGGGCAACCATGCCATTTGAAAGGAATACGGAAGCGAGTTCTGGGTTGAGATTCGATAGTTTCAAATGAATTACGATATTAGAGAAAATACTTTTTTTTCTGTTCACATCCATTCTTGTCATTTGAGGAAATGCCCAAATTAAATAAAACAGGAAATTTTTCACTGTAGCACACATATTAATAGATTCAGGCCAACAAGCAATACTAAGGGATACATTTTACTCCGAGCAATGTCAAGAAGTTATGCTGACAATACACACAAAATGACTATTTCCGCGACGACTAAAGATTAGGAACTTTCCTCTTCAACAACGCATTCAGAATTGCATGCTTTTTATAAACCAAAGTAAATCAACCTATTTCTTCACATTAAGTATGTAGTGACACTAAAATTATAAGCTACAAATTAAAAGAAATGAACTGGTTAACAACAATCCCCCATAAAAATAATAAAATGTTACACTTTTTTTTAAGACTTTCCGGCTTCCAAAGAGAAGTTATGTCAGGGGAGTGGCGAAAAATGACTCGCCACTCGACAAAGCGCTGCCGCATCCCACAAAACGTTGAACTACTCACACAAGTAAAGAGAAATCAGGAACGGGTTTAAAGTGGAAATAAAATTAATCGAGGCTTTTCCTAAGACTTTGGAAACATTAAATAGTTGAGAGGGAATAGAATGAGAGCTAAACGATTTGACCCAAAGCACACGAGAGGCGAGGGGCGAAGGAACGGAGGGCAACAGGCGGAGGGGAGGATTTTTTCAAAAACAAAAACAAAGTGTCCCTCACCATCGGAGGACACATGACAGTTAGAGGTCGTTGTCCTCCCTCGCAGCCCACTTTCTTGCAATACGCGAACGAAAATGGCTTTCTCTGCCACAAAAAGGGGAGCAATTGGCGAGGTAAAGGATTCCGACTCTCGCACAGCGCCTCCCTGAGGAAAAAAATGGGAGTGCGAGAGAAAGAGAGAGAGAGAGACGCCTGGGTCACGTGCCTCCCTCCTCCCTCTTTCATATTTCTCTCTCACGAACATCCCCCTCTTTTCTGCAGGAGGTCCAAACGGGAAGAGGAGGCGGGGACGAAAGTTTTGTCGTATCCTCATCTGGCAAAGGGAAAGAATAATCTCAGTCTTCCTCAAAGTCCTGGAGAGCGTGAGTATTGAGAGCTGTCGGTCGGTCTGTTGGCGGAGCACTTGCGTGAGCGTGTTTGTGCTCACGTCCGCGGGACACTGCTTGTGTGTGTGCGTGCGTGTGGCATCGTTGTTCGAGTGTTTGAGGCCGCGTGGGCCCGCTGGCCGGCGAAACGAGTCAGCGCGCCGCCCGTGTGAGAACGGGCCGAATGGAAATTGGTTCAGTGTAACAGTGCTTTCCGAGTCTCCCCCACCGCACCACACCACACCGCAAAGCGCAACCTTGTCGGCTGAGAGGAAGTCCTTCCATTTCTCCTCCGCAGGCGCTGGGCATCGCGTGCTTGTCGATCTTTGTCCGCGAGATCTGGCTAGAGGAGTCGCCGTCGCCCATTTCAACCGGCGTCACCTTTACTTCCATCGTGACCGCGACGACTCTGGCGACAACTTTGACGATAAACACTTTCGCAAGGAACCCGGCGCATAGGACACCGGTGAGTGGAACTCATTCAGGAACTCTTTCTCAAGTTGACACATTTTAAGAAGTGTGCGAGAGAATTCGTCGTGCTCGGTGTTAAGGTGATGTGTACACTTCGCCCACGACCCGTTTGAGGCACCGCGGTAAATTATCCCCGAAACGCGATCCCGCCAACTCGATTTCTTGGAGAAAAAGGGATATTGCATGGAACATCCGTTTTTGATGGAATTGATTTTCAAGTTCGTGAAAAAATTAAGTGCGGTCACATATTGTACCACAAAAAGTATCATTAGATATTCAAGCGCTCCGCTCAGAAAATGTGGCTATTTTATCTACGCTTCAACAATACCTCCGATTTAAAATGATTCCACTATTTTGGTTCAACGACCTCCAGGGAAACGGAGAGGTCTGTCCTCGAGAATCTGTGTCAAACGATACATTTTTTTCCAAGGGAAGTTTCCACTGTTGGATAATTCTGAAAAACTGACGAAATATTTTATTTATATACCCTGCAAGTCACCGCTATGGTGTATGGCAGGGGGCTAATACACACCAGAATAATTTTACCCGAACATGACCCTACCGAGGTCGAACAATGTTATTATGATCCCCTATCGTTCGTGGACAGAAATGACATCTAAAATCCATCAGTTCTACACTTAATCTTTCTAATTTTATAAGTAAGACCTCTCCTATTATAGTACAATGGGGGTAATAATACATTTTCAACATCATTGCCAAAGAGACTTCATTCCAATTTATGCAAGAGCTTCAATCTGTATTTCAACCTTCGCTCCGTGAGTGATTCCCGGCCTAGCTCCTCTAATATTTTGGATGCGCTACTAAGTTTATCATAACAACATTTTATAAATCTAGCTCCTCTACGTTGCACGCGATCCGATTCGGCAATTAACCCAACTTCGTGAGGATCCCATGTAATGGCAACATATTCTAAATGAGGCTTAACAACGACAGATAACATTTCTCTATGACTTTTTCCTGTCTTTGACCTTCCTCTTTGACCTTCACATTTACCAAATCCTCATCTGATACATCCTAATTTTTTTAGCTTGTCCACATAGACCCCGTATGTTTCACCCAGGAGAGATCGTGAGCAAGGGTAACGTCTGGGTATTTAATTGAGTGTACACATTCCATTTTCCAATGCAGTAGTAGAAGTTCGGGTGGGAATTGCTTTTTTCCAAAAATTTATGACTAAGCACATTTTAAAGTTTAATTCTAATTGCCAAATGTTTTACCAGCACTGTAGTATAGCATTAAGGTAATCTGACCAAGCTGCTGTGCCCCCAGGATAACGGATATCACGGTAAACCACTGCATCGTCGGCAAATAAACGTATCTTTCTAGTGATTACGGAGTATGTCGTTAACACAAAGTAGGAATAAACGAGGCCCGGTGACGCATCCCTGGGGTACATCTGAAGTGAGATCTACTGCATTTGAGCTAGCTTCATCTGTCACTGCTCTTTGAACCCGCCATCCAAAAAGTCTTTAATCCAATCCCGGATATTTTTATCTGTGCTTTATGCTTGTAGCTTTGCGAGTAGTTTACTATGAGGTACTTTGTCGAAGGCTTTCCTAAAATCTCACAAAATCGCGTCTACTGGAATATTGCTCTCTCCCGAAGTAAGAATATAATGAAAAAAGCGCAAGTTGCGCCTCGCAGGATCTACCCTTTCGGAAACCGTGCTAATTTTTCATGAATAACGCCTCATTGTCGAGATGCCTCACGATCGAACTAGCAACTATATGTTCCATAACCTTGCACGAGATGGAAGTGAGGTAAATAGGTCTGTAATTGCTCGGTTCCTCCTCATCTCCGTTTTTAAATATTGGTGTTATGTTAGCCGTTTTCTAATCTCTGGGAACCTTGTATATACCTGCGGCTTTTTAAATATTATTCATAGATATGGGCGCAATTTCCGAAGATAGATCCTTAAATACACGAGCGGGTATTTCATCGGGCCCAGAGAATTTATTAGGCTTAATATTTTTCAGCAAACGTTCTATTCAATTATATGAGATTTCAATTTTGGGCATCGGTTGACTGACACGAATTGGTAAGCTACTGATCTAATTCTAGTATTGAACTGTTTGAATTTGGAAAGTTTTAAACGGAAGCGAAGTAAGTAGTAGACAAATAAGCCTTCTGTAAGAGTGTTACAGAATTGTATCAGATACTTTTGGTATAGTATTATGATTCGGATTTCACCGCTACTTGAGAATTTCTCAAAATTACTTCCAGAATGATAATTCCTACAAGCCCACACATGTCACGCATGTAGATTAGCAAGCCACCACTAGGATGTGTGTGGCAGGTGGTGATTATACACCAGACTAGTTTTGACCCGAATATTTTCCCCCTAGCTAGGTCGGACAACGTTATTCTGACCTATTATCGTTCATAGAAAAAAATGGCATTTACTTACACACATACATACGTACATCTTCATATACTTAACCTCTCTAACTTTATTGACCACATTAAGAAATACAGATTTGATTTGTAAAAAAGGTGGACGGAAACCAGAGAATAAATTTGTACTTGATAGCATTTTTCTTTCAATTCACCGTGAAATATCTGTTCGTCAGGTTTGGTTTCAAAGCATCAATATAGACAGAAAAGACGAGGACAAGCAGAGGATGCAGAAATTATTGTTAAATTACATAAAGGATCATTGCGACCTCAGTGCGGAAGTAGGTAGACGGAGGTACACAGAGGTTGTCCATTTTTTTTGCAATCTCAATTTTTGACCTCATTTAATTTACAATCAAATCCTAGACATATCATCAATGACTACTTAAAATAAATTAGAATTTCAATGCACGTTACCGATAACTGACACGACGGTAAATATTTCGATTTCCTACTTCCGCAAAAAAAGTAGGTCACGCATCACTCGTAAAAGAACGTCGGGCTGTGTAAAGCTGCAGGATGATTTTTTTAAAAAATACCACTTGATGCCTATTTTCATAATTTTCCACAACTAGAGAACAAATTTCTAGCAAAATTCATTAAGATTTGCTCCAAAATATATATAATGCCTTGGTTAAAATATTTCAACCCCTGCTATACGTATATTTTTAACGGAGAATAAATCGAGGAAAAGTCGTTGCAGTGTAAAAATACGCATTGTCCCTCTCTCTATCATGTAGTTGGATGATGTGAAGTGTTCTCAAATAAATTTGATGGTTCACATTGACACTAAAATACCCAACACACTTCGATGCAACGGCATGAAGAGAATTGAAATCACCAGCAAGTTCGTCCTTCCTTAATGTTATTTACATCACATTGTTTACTGAAATACTTTCATAAAGGTCTATCACCCTAAACTAAGAACAACTACACTATTTACTGGCATTGATGATGGACAAAATAAAATTCGTGGACTAGCTACTTTTAATTTCCCCAGGTTTGAACACCAACTGGTACGTATGAAAAATTTCTATTTAGCATCTGCATTCTCGCAATTTTAAACATATTGATTCAAATTAATATATATTTATAAAAAAAACTTCTGAAATACACTTTTCGGTGAATTCTAAATCGGAAGGAATTAAGGTAGTTTATGCGCTGTATTTAATATTTATAGTACGCTTCAAGCCACCGCTAGTGTGTGTGACGGTGTTAATACGTACACACCATATTGATTTTGACCCAAATATTTTTCCCCCAGCGCGAACGGACAACATTATTCTGATCCCTTATCGTTCGTGGGAAAAATGACATTATAACAAAAATAGCAATACATAATACGTTCTACACTTCATCTCTCTAATTTTATTTACATGATCTCACCTACCGTAGTAAGATAGGGGTATTATCACATTTTGAACACCATTTTTAAAGATACATCCTTCCATATTATGCAAAGATTTAATCGGTAATTTATCCTTCCCTCCGTGAGTGATTCCCATCCTAGCTCCTCTAAGCTGTACATTCGCTGAATTTTCGATCATCGTCATTTTCACGATTCGACCTCCAAATAACGACAAAATAACCACACTAGCCTAACTACTCACTTCATATTGTTTAAAAAGTGACATTTTTCCATCATCTTAAACAGATAATTTAAGATGTCCGTGACAAATTCATGAAATATTTTAGGGAAAAGCCACGTAACATAGCATCGAAGGTCTGTCACACTCTGAAAGGATTCACTCTACGTTAATAGAGCAGGAAATACATGTATGTCACCGTCACTTGAAGCCACCAGTGATACTTACATACGATACCCCAACTTGTGAATCAAATTACTCCGAGCCAATCAATTTCTCTTAATACCGTGACAAACAACTAAAATGTTTTGCGGATATTACAGACATTTCTAAACCTTCATGTGCCTGCCTAATGCTTCTTTTTTATATCATTGATGACTTTTACTTCGTTATCGCCACAGTTTCACGAGTACGTGGTATCGAGGGGAAGGAACTGACCCCCTCCCTCACCTTGTTATGAACTTATTTCACAAAACTAAGGGTTTAGTTCGGGACGAGTTCTACCGTCACCTGTCCAGAACAACTCCCGGGTTAATTACTTCGCTGGACGGCTGCGTATTATCATTGCTGCTATGCATTATATTAATATCACTCTACTCTTATACTCATGTTTACCTTGAACGAAAATATCATCTTTGTAACGCGAAAATAATGATAAGAGAATGAAAAACTGACTAGTTAGGTAACTAAAAAAGAAAATATGGTTGAAAACGAGATGAGGGCGAGGTTGTCTGGTGGTGGTGGTTGGGTCCCTGAGAAACCTAAGTCTACTCAATACCCCGCAAGCCGCCGCAAGGGCGGGTGGCGGGGGGTGTTAGGGCACCACCCGTAAATTAGAAAGAAAAAAACCGCATGCGGAAGCCACAAATTTATAAGTAACAGCAAGCGAAGTCTCGTCGCAGGATCCGAAGGGTACTCATCAGAGATATTCGGGGTTTAAAAAATATCGAAACATACGCACAAACCGGTTTTTCCCAAGTACTTTAGTCTGAACCAGTGCCTCCTAACGTGGAGGGTACTCCAAACAGAGGAGCAAGTGAATCTCTTGGGGGTAATTAGAAAAACATGTTGCTTTGGTAACCTCATCACCGACATAGTCAAAAAACCACCACTGTGGATAACTTTATTTTCACTGAAGGAAGCCATAAAGTGTTTTACTTCGATGGGTGGGGTGGGATAAAATCTTTGAGCCAATAGGGGAAGCATGATCCACAAAAAGTTGCACAGCCCTCGCTAAAACAGGAAATAATCGCCCCTAATGTGTGCCAGTGGCAATAAGTGTCAAGCGTGTCTATTTTAAACTCATTGAAATTGAGTAATAAATGTTTCGACGCATTACTATGGAGCTTTCGCTGATACTTCTAACCTGCTCAAGCATTCCGCTGCCGACTTGACTGGCTGACTCTGTCATCATTCCCAACAATCCTAACGCCCTCGGAGCGACCGCATAATCAGCCACCGAAAAGTCGGCAGCAGAATACCTGACATGGTAGAAGGCCAAGGATGAGTAACAAATGTTTCGATGGCCACAAACTTTTAAGTTTAATCATTTTATTTTGATTAGGTTTTGAATTCAAGCGATCTTGTGAGTTTTTATTAAATCACTATCGTTTTATAAGTAAATATAAAATTGTTTCAAATTTCATAACTATTATTATTAATATTTACCTAATCTGCTGTGAACTGAGCCTCTTCCGAGGTGGAAACCTCATAACCACTTAAAATCTACTGTCTACAGTGGAAAGTTTAGGTCTATTCTCAAAAAGGATTGCATATTTTAATTACCTGAGTGTTTAAAAATACGTGACATTTAAATTATAAACGCGTTTTTCCTCAAACTAACGCGTTAACCAGGTGTTCGCAGTTGTAAACCACAAGTGTGTCTCGAAATTTCCCACTCGTTAAACTTCAGTATTCATAAAGCGTAACATACCATTTATTAAATCCTCAGAAGCTCAACTGTATTCCTGGTTTCACGTTAAGCACTAATATGGGACCAGTTGTCATATGTGGAACTTCACAGTGACATCGGAATACCACACGAGAAAGCTCAACATTTTCATTTGCATACACCCTCCCAAACTACCTACTCCAGGCTCTTGTGGTCACATATAGTCAGCAGAGAGAATAATTATTTACGTCCCAATTACATCATGTATCGAATTATACCATGAAAAATGGATCAAATCCAACGATTTTGATTAAGCTAATTTTTATGCAAGGACATTTTAAAAACGGAGTGAGTAATTTTACGATAAATGTTTTAATTCAACACCGACTATTGAATCATGTACAAAATTTAAAAAAAAATTGTTTTCCTTTTGACTTAAGATAATTTTGATGTAACGAAAAATGAGGAAAAATAGAAACCTAGGTTCTTTTTGAAAACTTGTGAATCCGGCTTGAAAATTTTCTTTATGGCACCTCATTTTTTTCAATCCTTGTTTTTACAACCTATCAATCGTTTCATTTTGCATTTCTCCCATCAGTTGTTAGGCGAAGTAATCGACTATTATGTGAAAGTAGAAGAGACCCTGTTATTCACTCAGTTTCGGAAGTCAATATTCGATCAGTTCGAGTGCCAGAACTCTCTCTGCACTTATTATTCACTCTCACGAAAGCGCCTCATCGAAACTAAATTAAATATAATAGGGGTAAATAACGATCCTCCAAAAACTTTCAGGCATAGAGTTACCATTAGCCTATTCTCACCTTGCATGACATTCTATTTTGATTTTTTGTTTTTCCTGAACGTGAAATAACTTTGAGTTCATGAAATTACGATGTTTTTGTCAAGTTTAAATGAAAACGCCCAACTAATAATGAATTTCTATGCGTTCCTCTCTCAAAACGCAGTTTTTTCTCAGCGCAGTGATCGGAGCAACGCTGTACTACCTCAGCGCATTTCTACGCTTTTACACCAAAGATAACTTATCGATCAAGATGGAAACACCGGTCCTAATCACCGGCGCGGTCAGCCTCGTCGACGCGGCCCTCTGCTTGGCGACGTTTATCAACATGGAGTCCAACAATGCGACCGGAGAGCAGCCGCAACGGCCGGCGCGGCGCTTGGACAAAGCTCAGAAGAAGCCAGATCAGTCGCCGGAAGAACTGAAGGTCAAGAAAGCGAAGAAATCTAGCTTCTTCATCCGTGCGAAGAAGTACTTCAAAAAATCCGAGCCGCAGTGAGATGCCGGTGGCGGGCGAATCCGCATTTTCCAGAACCGCAACCTTGCGGGTCCAACGGATGAGGTCGCGAATTGAAAGCGAAGGGAAGGCAAACAGACGGTCCTAACTCCAGAGGGAAGGACATGCTGAAACATTTTCTCTTTTTTTTCCTTCTATTTTTTTTCTCAAAGGCTTCGCTTGGAAACTCATCTTGTACGACCGGGCATGCCTGAGCAATTAGGGCTGCCACTCATGCAGCGATCATTAGTGAGTCCCGAAGGCTCGAGGGATGGCCGGTGAGGCGATTATTGTAAGTGTAAATAAAAATAAACGGGCGCATCGTTTTTTTTTCTCTTCATTGGGAGGTTTCAGAACGTACGGGAAGTGTTGGTAGCTACTTGAGGTGCAGGGGGGACTCGCGTTAAGCGAGCACTTTTCCCGGCTCTCTCACTCAGTGAGGAGATAAGATAGGGAGGGCGGCAGTGGGCGCAAACGCTCGGCTAAGTGTGGCGGCGACCGAAAGGCGCACATCGAGAAGGCTTGCCTGTTTTCACGCATGGTCTTCCGTATTTCTTTCAATTTCGTCGATTCGCGTGACGGCGTATGTTTCCGAGAAAAGCGCCGAGTTGAGACAGAGTGAGAGGTAGAATATCATCAGCTCTCGTGTTTAAGAAACTGGTAAATTTTTTTCCCCAAGTGCACCAAGTGAAATTTTCGCGTGTTTAATTCCTTCGTGTGTTTATGAGAGGGGCAGGAAAAATGGAAGGCAGCCAGGTGTTTCTCATCGAAAACCCAAAAAAGCCGGAGAGGAAGGTGATACCGATGCATGCGATCGTCATGAAAAGCATCGAATTGGTGAGTGGGATTAAGAAAATATAACTGAGTCACGCGAAGTAAAAGCCGTTGCCAGGCGGATGGCATCGATGTATTGATAAATGTTTTGGTGCTCCGCGAAAACGTTAACGCGAGATATATCATCATCTCCCTCTCTCCTTCCGATTAAGTTCCTCGCCTGCGCTAGCTGGATGACCTACTCCTCTGGCATTGGAACGAGCTGTCTCCAAGTCCGCCACGCTGTTGCCAACTCCACCTTCGGGGCATTTGTCATCGTCGGAACAATAGCATTAATCGGTTATCTTCTGGCGCAGCCCATGCCAAGAGTGCTGGTGAGTATGCGCCCGCAAGACGATTAACTCTTTAGCCAGTCGACTTGACCTTCCCCGCCAACTGACCAATGCCCACACACGACAGGGGTTAACTTCGGGTCGCGTGGGATGCGGAGCATGGGAGGTCGACGCTTCGAAACATCGTCTATGCTTTTCGTCTGAGGGTTACCATGGTTGAAGCGTTCTTATCATTCCACTGATTCACTTAAAGCGGCTAAACAATGGGAGAAAAAAGTAGTGTTGACCTTTGGAGAGAGCGTGGTGGGGAAAAAGGTGGGGGCGAAATGTGATTAAAACTGAGAAAAGTAGCGAAAATTCAAAGATGCTTTTGCAAAAGAATGTGATATTACGGCTCAATATTTAATTTTTTTATTTTGTAAGGCAGGATAAGTTTCAATGACTACTTTATTCAGGACTTCACTTCACCCCAGAAACACCTGGCTTTGACCTACGAGGTAAAATCATTTCCAACGTGTATCTAAATTAAGGCATGTGAGTGTGAAATACCGTATATGTATGTAAAGCGATCTAATTGCCGTTGAGGTGAACGAACTTCCACATACTGAAAGTGAAATCCTTGCCAGTCATGAGTACTTGTTCACAGCTTTTTGAAAAGTATATAACTTATATAAAGGTTATATTTTCATAAGAAATTTTAAAAATATATGTCGTAGAAGAAATTAAATATTTTCTTATGGGCTGAATATATTTGATGACGCTTTTTCTACGTTTTCCTCGCACGCTTGTACCTTATACTTGCGACGGGTGACGTGAAATGATATCTTCTCATTTTAAACACATTGATGTGAAGACCCGTACATATAAAACGTAAGGTATCTCCATGAAAGTTTTTCTCCAAAACTTTTCTAATGATTGTAAAAACAATGAGTGTTCTAAGTTAAATAAAAATGTTAATGGTTATTATTTCCTTAAAAACATATCATAAAAACAAGTGTTTATGTTATTTCATGATATTATTTTAAATGTAAACACACTATTAATGATGAAGTTTGCATGCTATAGAGTTCAGATTGCTTGCGCTGCCTTAGGTTGATAATATTAATAACGTGCTAAATGGCGCCTGCGAACTGAACGCACCGACTAGATTGCCAATGAAACCGACGAAGGACCGAAGTGCCACGGAGACATTCGAAATATCATCCTGAATAGTAATTTGGCAATCAGTTCTACAACGTCTCCCGTGCGGTGAAGTGGTCGGTAAGTATCCCAAGTCGCCACAACGAGATCCAGGAGCTTCTCCTTAGGTATCTCCCGCCCTCGTGGGAAGTCGCCGTGGACAAGACAGTCCACGGCCAGGAGTCCAGGCTTCGCCCGGACCTGGTGATCCGTGAAGGGGACACTATCCATATAGTATATATTGCGGTCCCCTTCGAAAACCGGATGGCGGCTTTCCGAGTGGCACGCTCCGTAAATATGGACAAATATAGGGGATTGGCCGAGAGCATCCGCGCCCACGGGTACACCAAAACGGCACGCCTTGGTGCCATTATCGTTGGGGCTCTCGGATCCTGGGATGCCAGAAACGACGCTACTCTGTGCCGACTCGGGATCCAGAAGGGCAGGTCCCGTGGGCTAAGAAGACAAATGTGCTCGGCGGTCGTGAGAATCTCCACGGATATATATAGAAAACATTTAAAACTGAGGGACCGGTAGAGCCCTCCAGTGCATGAGTGTGGTGTTTTGTGTTCCGTTTGTGTTTTTATCCATGAACTTGTAGGGTTGATATCCTACCCCCCCGGGGGATGGATCACTCTAATTGGAGAAAATGTAAATATAATTTATTTTTTGACGAAATATGTCTAATAAAAGGCGGGATGTATATAAATCAAGGTCAGTGCAGGCTGGTATAAAAGTGTCGCTAAACGGTGTGGTGGGTCGACCATCCGCAAAACCAATCCTTGAAACTTGGTTAATACAGCGGTCTCACTGTGGCGAACAACCTAGCACTCACCTGCGATTTTACGGCACTTATGCTTAAAGGCTAATGAAATGCCTTGCTAATACCATGACAAGAAATTTACGAGTGGGTGGTCAAGAACAAATTTAAAATATTGATCTTAGTGGCAAAGTATACGGAAATGTTGAAATAAGGAAGTAATTAACAAAAGGAGGTTGAACTCTATTACCTTCTTCAACATTTCACTACCGCTCAATACGCCTTTCAACCATTTATGTGCCAACGTAAATTATGCATGAGTAATGTCTGATGAAAAATAATAAGGAAACCCATTCATGAGTGGTATTAAACAGATATGATTATTATTATTATTAGGTAATCTACCGGTTAAGGTAGGTTTTTGGATGGACACAACTATCAAATAAACATTTTGTGACTCCCCACCTAGCAAACTAATCTATATCAGGTCCCTCTTCATCTCGGTGTACTTCTTTCCTCCCTTCATCCCGTCCAACATCCCTATCCTGTTCCTACCCTTACGTCGCTTGCCCAACATTCTCCCCTCTATTACCCTCTTCAACATTCCACTACCGCTCAATACGCCTTTCATCCATTTTTCCTGCCTCCATAGGATTTCTCTCAACAAACCCCTCTCCTCCCCCACCATTTCCAGTACTTCCTCATTTATTTTCCTTTCGGTCCATTTCACCTTCTCCATTCTTCTCCACGCCCACATTTCAAAAGCCTCCAATCTACGTCTATCCTCCTGCTTCAACGACCACGTTTCCGCGCCGTACATAGCTACGCTCCATATCAGAGTTTTTACGAGTCTTGTCTTAACATCCCTACTCAACGTCCCCGTCATCAACTCCCTCCTCCTTGAGAAAGCCTCCTTGCCTAGCGCAATTCTTCTCCTTACGTCCCTACCACTTTGACCGTATTGGTCCAAAACACTTCCGAGATATGTAAACTGTTCTACCTGCTCTATTTTTTCCCCGCCTATTTTAATATTTAGCTTAGCCTTTTTCTTTCTGGAAAATCGCATAACCTTTGTTTTATTAATGTTGATTCTCATCCCATATTTATCGCACTGAACCTCCAATTCACTCAGCAATGCTTGCAACCCCTTGGCTGACTGAGCAACTAATGCTTGGTCATCAGCAAACCTAACCGATTTTAAAAAATCCCCTCCGACTTTCATTCCTACCTCCAGTTCTTCCCATGCCTCTTTAATCATTTTCTCTACATATACGTTGAACAGTACCGGTGACAATGGGCAACCCTGCCTTACACCTCTTCCTAACACTGCCCATCCGGACTCTCCGTTCCCCACTCGCACCTGAGCAGTCTGAGACATGTACAGGTTGCGGATCAGTCTCCTGTCCCTCCAATCCATTCCTATTTTCTGCAATACACGCATTAATTTTTCCCAATTCACTCTATCAAACGCTTTTTCGAAATCTACGAAACAAGCAAATACGTTCTGATTGTATTCTATATTCCTCTCGATTAGTGATCTCATTACTGCAATGGCGTCACGCGTACATCTTCCTTTCCTAAACCCAAACTGATTATCCCCTAAGTAATCATTTGCCTTACTCTCTATCCTTTTGTTGATGATCCTGAGAATAACTTTAGCTGCGTAGGATATCAAACTTATTGTTCTGTAATCCTCACATGACGAAACCTTTGCCTTTTTTGGAATAGGAACTAACACCGATCTCACAAAATCTTCCGGCCAGATTCCTTCCTCATAGATACTACGAATCAGTCCATATATGGCCTTCTTCCCACCTTTCCCTAACCATTTCAACATTTCTACAGGAATATTGTCCACCCCCACAGCCTTATTTTCTTTCATCTCCTTTAATGCCCTTTCTATTTCATCGAGTATGCCTGGACCTAAGCTATCTTCTTCTACGTCATGTTCCTTTTCTATGTCTAACCTTGTCGGCCTAAGTTCTTTACCATACAGTCTTTCTATATATTCCTTCCATCTCTCTTGGATTTTTCCTGGTTCAACTATTATCTTACCCCACTTATCTTTGACTGTTAGCACAGATCTTGCCTTCTTACTTCCCGATAATAACTTAACCTTGCTGTATGGAGCACCAATTTCACCCTTCTTCTGTAAACTTTCCATATCCTCGCATTGCGTTTTCCACCATTCTTCTTTTGCTTTATTTGTGGCCCTTCTCAATTTATTGTTTAACTCTTTGTACTTCATTTTGCCTAACTCTGTGTTTACATATTTACATCTTCGTCTCTCATCCATCCTTGCTATAATCTCATCCGTTACCCATGGTTTCCTTATCCTTTTCCCGTTAACGGTTCCTATAGTGTCTTTAGCGGCTTCCAATATCCCTTTCTTGATACATTCCCATTTTTTTCGATAATACTCAGTTCTTTATCGTCATCTAAATATAAAATTATTAAGAACTCTGAAGCTCTTATTAAACTTATTTTGGAGTATTTCTGAGGCGCTAATTTTTTTGAAACTGCGATTTCGCCTTTTTCCCATAAATCAATTTCATTTAATAAAAGGCGGTACTTTTTACTCTTGAATACTCGTAAATTGGAAGGATGTCTGTTTAGCGATGATGTTGAAAATGTATTATTAGCCCCATCGTACTACGATTGGAGATTCATGTAAATAAAATTAGAGAGATTAAGTGTAGAACAGATAGATTTAATGAAGCCATTTTTCCCACGAACGATAAGGGATCAGAATAACGCCAGATCACGTTAAAGGGGAAAAGTATTTTGACTCACACGTAGTGTGGTGTGTAATCACCGCCCCTACCAACACCCTGTGGCGGCTTGCTAACACAATTACAACACTAATATACGTAATAACGGACATTGTATCGGTTTGTCGTGAGAACGACATGTATTTCGTTGCCATCCATCTAGAATTCTTCGGGTGGTAGTCTTCCCAAGCCATAAGAGCAAGCATAAATGTTAGGTTTCCGATGTCAAACAAACTTGGTAGGATCTTGTTTAATCATATTCTTTTGATACCGTGAACTTAAAAGAAACTTTTTACCAAATTAACATCTCAATGCACCCTCTTTAAAGAAAATGTATCAGTACATTTAGACTTAAAGTGTACCGACGATGCGGGTGATTTCGCACCAATATAGCAGTTGTCTGCATTAAAAAAAATCCTATCAGAAAGTACAAGTTCATATCCGGAGCATACAAACGTAGATGCCCTGGTACTCTGCAAGCCTCCTGTAGGGTATAATAACCCCTTCCACACCCTAGCAGGGTGCATATCTAAAAAAATATATACGAATCCGGAGAACTTCAGCCGGTAGTTGAGCTCTCTGTACACTAAGTTGCCACAGAATAATGCACAAACAGAAAAAAGTTGAAATGGTCACTGAAATTTGGTAAATAAAGATAATAAGTGCTTCCACAGAGGTATTTCTGCCCTATTAGCAAATTCATTACTGGGTTAAATAATGATAGGCGTAATTTTTATTCATCAAACAACAGAACAAAAAAAATGCCATACCATAAGTAACAGGTTTCCAGCAGCGATTTGACGTGTCAATCATTCTTGTGCGTGCTTCCGAATGAAAGGAATATTTAAAAAAAATGATAAAATAATATCGGAAATACAAATATGGGAGTTATTTCTGTCCAGATTGCTAAGCCATGGAATGTTTAGGGAGCTCGCTGGCGTGGAGCCGTGCGAATCTTCATCCGCAGATCGTGCCAACATCTTAGGCATCTTTGAACACACCACGATTAGAACACTAGCCGTAAAACAAAATTACAACATTACTGCCCTTATCCCTTGTTCTCACTAGTATCCCACCCACCAACAAAAATCCAAGGTTGGCATTGTTCTTCTCTTGACCAATGACGCGGTGGCGTCACAAATTTTAACGTCCTGCCTGACAGACGGGGGACGGCAACAGAACTCCATAGGTATCTATAATAGGTAGGGATTATTATTATTTGGTAATCTATGAAATTAACCAAACCAAACCAAAGTCTCTTTAATTTTTCCAGATAAGATTTTCGATGGACAAAGACTGAGCGCGCGCCTGAATTTCTTAGCCTCGCTCTACAAGACGCTACCTGACATCACACACTGCGAATAAATTCTTCCTCGATTCAGGATACTTCCTTTCTCACTTCACTCCATCCACCATGCCTATTTTATTCCTGCCCCTTCCCTGTTTGCCTAACATTCTCCCCTTTATCACAATCTTCAACATCCTACTGCCGATCAAAATGCTCGGCCTCAATCTTTTCTGCTTCCTTCAGATTCCTTCCGTCAACCCTATCTCCTATAAGTTATTCTCATTTACGTCATGTCCTCTTCCTATACCTTAACGTCTCTACAACATAGTTCCTCTATATATTTTTTCCCTGAAATCTCCCATCGCTAAAAATAATAATTTTCCTGACTCATCTTCGATTGCATACATGAATTTTACGAAAAGTGAAGAGTCAGGCGTGATGTTGTGGACTCGAGACATAATAAGAACTTTGTTGCAATTTTCCACAATTTAAAACTTTATTTCGACCATGGTTTCGATACACTGTATCATCATCAGGTCTTACTTGATATATATATATATATATATATATATATATATATATATATATATATATATATAACATATGAGGAAGTTAAAACGCAAATGATTAAAACTTACCACGCCTCGACAATAAAGAACGCAACAGCCTTGAAGAACTACCATTTTCCTATTTTGGTAACTCGTACAAAATACACTCGGGATGTAAAGTTAAAACTTCCCCATTTTTACGGTCCTAAAATTTGTATTCCTATCGGCAGAAGACTCCAACGCTGTCGTGATTCGAGAAATTAAAAAATGAAAGGACGACGGAGATAGGTAGGTAGATGGTAGTAACGGGCGGAAAAAAATGATAAATACTCGATGCTGATGAACACGAACAAATCTTCTACTGAAATTAATACTGCACAGTAAATTAGAGTTTTCACGCACAATCTAGCATTTGCAAATCAGTACTGCGTGCAGAGGAAGACACAATCAAATAAATAAATACTTTTTACACATCTTAATTCATCAAAACTAATAGTCGAACCTTTTAGTGACGAGGCAAACAGACATCTCGTTTCCGCATAAAAACCACAGAATTTGATCAAATTACAACGGAACTTCGGAATCGAGAATTTATAGCATTTTTTCTATTTGAACCATAAACCTGCGTGTTTGTTTGATTTGAATCCGGTTCAAAATTGGAAAGTTATAAAACCAAACCTCAAAAATAATTCACTTGTTAGTAGCGTTTGTATATTTTAGGTCCATGTTTACATTTATGGTCTAGAAATAGTAGAAGTTATCATGGGACGCAACTGAAAACAGAGATCAATGATACCCTTAGGGAAGGTGAGTAATTTGGCGGAGGGGAGACGCTCAAGGAATGGGGGAAGAAGGGTGGAGGGAAACCCGACACCGGCATAGCCGTACTCTTTTTAAGTTTAACATCCGACCACCTCATGTGGTCGGATGGAACGAATCCGAGGATGGAATGAATGTGATCACAGCCCCCAATGTAGGGATTGGGATACAACTGAAACATTCTGACCCGGAGCCTCGACGAGAGAATCCAATACGAAAACCCCCAAATCAACCTGATCTCCTTTTTAATAAAGAAGGTTTCGGATGGACACTGAGACTATCCATCGCTACATTTATAATTCTCACCTAGCACGACACAACATGACGCCCTACACTGATACATTTAAAACTGTCTAAAGATAATAATAAAATAATCAAAAGAAAAGTAATCATAAAATATAAATGCCCTTAATCTGTGATTGTTATCAAAAGCATTCACTTTCAAATAGTTCACCATTGCCATTTTCCTAATGGCGTACTCCGCATTTTAAAACTACGACAGTAAAATACTAACAACAAATCAATGGACAAGACTTAATAAAATAAATCGATGTGATGATGCTCATTAGTGTCACAGGAAGAAAAGCATTCTCATTTTATTAAAGTAATGAATAGGCAATTTTTATCGGGAGCGACTCGATAAATATGAAAATGAAACAAATTCCTTGGTACCTTTTAGATTTAGAGAAAGGCGTAACTAGGACTACGGAATAACTAATTGCCAGAAATGCAGTAACGGCCAATGCGTTCCGATAATTCGTGGTTCTTCATCCATTCCTAAAAAAATACCCCAACTTACACACAGTATCAAGCGTTCACGAAAAGAGGGAGAGAAGGCTAAGGGCTACATCCATTTCACTAAAGACAAAACATTAAATTGAGGTTCATATCAATAGAACAAGAGCATTAATTATGCACCGCTAGACAACAAGTGGTTGTGACATGAAGTTTTGGGTTTAAGGATATTTTGTATAGTGTTATTCAGGGTTAGGAGTACAGTACTAATAGTAATGAGTTCATCAATAACCTACACCTAACTTGGTACGAATAGACTATTGCTAATAATAACACTTCAGAACGGAAATTTTTATCCAGGATTACTTAGGATTACCTAGACAATTTAGGTTGGGATTCTCTTACGCAGCGGCGTTTACAATAAAGATTAAACTTATTAAAACATTTAAAGATGAGCCCTTTCCGATTACATGAAGAATATAATACGTACTCCAACGTATTACAGTCGGAGGGATCACGAACACAAGGCTAGAGAGATAGACTGCAAGACTGACAGGTTTAAATATGTCATTTTTTCCTAGAACAATAAGAGACCAGAATGCTTGTAGTCGAAATCCCCCAGGAGTCAGTTCATTACAATAGGTATTAACGTACAGGTTAGGGACTGCGCTTGGATATATATAAAAATAAAATATATTTTTTACAGGTTTCCCCACCTATTTGAATAAACCCCAACCATCTCATCCCTTACCCTTTCCTCCTGGTGCTACACCCCCTGCCACACACCTTTTTTGGTGGCTCGCAGGGTATTTATGTAGATGTACTTAGAGAAAAAATATTTTTTTAAAATTCCCGTCGCGAAAGAAGTTATATCGACCAATAAAACAATTATGGGATTAATATGTATAGTTTAAAAAAACGTCGCCCAGAATTATTTTTCAGGAAACTAAAATTTTATTTCCTATCCATTTCCCCAGCAAATCACGTGCGATAGCATTGCCTTCGTCTTGCTGTTCTCCTCTGGTATGCTGATGGTGGAGTCTTGGTGGCAGCTAGCATTGGAAATACCAGCAGCGGAGGGCGCTGACACGAAGGCCGATGGACAAATAAACAGCGCCAACCTGCGACTTGGAGCGGGTCTTATCGGCATATGTGCCGCCGCCTTCCATCTGGCGGACGCTTTCATAAACCTCCTCCGACATGAATTCACTTAAGAGAACACTGGGTCCTGATAATGAACGCCAATATCTCTATATCTATTTTCACTCTTATTTCAGATTAAAATTATTTCTCAATTCCCATTTTTTCCAACTTTTTATTTCTGCATAAAAGTCCATTAACAATATCGACAGAGCAATAGCACGAACTAATTTTCTTCGCACTTTTCCTAGCTTTAAGTTGGGAAAACTCAAAGAGTTAATTAAAATCACACTAACGCTATCATAATGGACTGATAAGAAGGTAATAATGTGCCCTTCTTCTATCCAGTCCTGATAGACTAATGGCGACATAATGAATCAAGGGTTAACATCATGAACTTTTGTATAGCTGGCTAATATAAAGAGATAAATTAGAAACTCTCCACTTCAAGTGTTATTAGATAAACGAATTCTTACAAATTTACCTTCTAAAAATTTAGCCAAATTTGACAGAAGAACATATACTACTGATAAGGCATATCAGTTTACCTTCATCCTATTCTGAGAACACTGAGATCAATCAGCCAATGTCTTCAAAATCACGATCCTTTACATGATCTATTGACGACATGCGAGCGAATAATCAATGCTGCAAACACTGCAGTTGACTATCGTCTATGAATGTGGTACATTCCGGAATAAGAAATAATGATTTCGTTTTGCGACTATCGCTTTTGCAGTTTATCATTTGGGTGTTTTTGACAAAACGTCAAACTTTATTTTATTTCTAATTAATGGGATCAGGATTTATTTTGAGGATTCTTTCCGTATTATAGAAGCAAATTATGAATTCTTAGATATTTGAACACTATTTTATTAAGTTGACCCAGGTTTTGATAACTGACAGTTTGACAGTCAACTGACTAAACCATGAAACCACGGAACGATTTCACGAAATTACCCCGATTCCATTAGACGTACATATAGCAGTAACCAACCACAGTTATCAACACTAAGTTTGGTTTGACAGGTGAGGGTAGAGCTCACCTACGAGTAGTACACGTACTAACCCTAAAGACTCGTGGAACTCAACACATCAGCGTAAGGGTACCAGTTCCTTTCACTGTGCCGCCTATGGTTCCTTTGGGAGGTCTGGTACCCGAAAACTCACGCAGCTTGGGTGAAACTTGGCGTGCCCAGAAGCGTCCCCGAGAATGAAACTCGGTCCCTCAGGTAAGTAGTCTAATGCTCTGCCCAACGACCTATCATTCCCTCAATTATTTAATAAAAAAAATATATAACAATATATAATTGTACTTAATTGATTTATGTTAAAATAATATCAATAATAATATACTTGCAGACATTATTGAAATTAATAATCTATTCTTGGTAATTTCCACACTTTTGGTACAAAGGTTTCCGACAATTAACTGATGACAACCAACTTTCGAAACCTTCACTGTGAAATGAGAGGGTAAGGTAATGGGAAGGTAATGAAGTGTGAAAAATCACCAAGAATTAATTAGTTGTTTTCATAACCTCATCGTATTATTGACACTCACAAAACTATGCCACACTTTGCCGAATCCCACCTCCGCTTCATGTGGGATGAGATGCGCACGTGGTCACTAAGAAAAATTGGATATATGCACACGGCCATGACATGAAGCAACTGAGATTAGAGTAGCATAATAGTTGCAAGAGAAACTGAAAAGCCTTGAATGTAGGTGAAGTCACCCTTCGCTACAGCGTAATTTCAAACTTACACGTTACGCTAATGATCCAGTCGACGTAGACAAGCCTACAAAGAGGAAGTTCCAACTCAATTGTTTCAGGCTCAACTTTGTGGAAGTTCATGTTCATTAAATTGAGAACACAATGCATATATCCACTGTTCTTTATTCTCGTACAACTAGTTTCAACGCTTAGGGGTCATCATCAAGTACCGGATGATGACGCCTAAGCGTTGAAACTAGTTGTACGAGAATAAAGAACAGTGGATATTTATATTGTGTTCTTCATTTAAGGAAATTTTAAGTTTGCATCAATTAGGATTAGATCGTATAGTTTTGAGGCACACTAAGGGATTTATTGGCGTCATCATATGAATGCAGAACACACTGATTTACCATTAACGTCGACGACTAGATACTAAATTCTATGCCATCCTCGTGTAATCTCGCAAACATTCTTTCGGTACATCAGTAATTTAACAATTGTATTTAGTTGAAATTAAAAGGAATTGATTGTGAAAACTTCTGCAATCGGTTAATCTAACTCGTCGTGATTTCATGTACGATAATTTAGGTTTAAATTGAAATGGAAATGTTACAAAACCGCTGTTATGGCAGATCAAAATTCCCTATTATTGTCATGAAAATACTACACATGAAAATCACACATTTTTTCACGATGGATAAGGTGAATCAAATCATAAATACATAGTTCACAATCTACTGAATTTACTACAGATTTTAACACTAACGGTTACATATATTTTTTTCAATGTACCGTTATGTACACTATCAAACACCCTTAGCATTCAGCCTTCTTGTACTTCCAACGCCTTCATGTCCTGATGCGGCTTGCAGGTTAATGTGCCAATGATCTGATAATTTGGAAATTAGATGTTTCGTTGACTTTTAAGGTTTCTTAATTATTTTACAAAAACATTCTTCATGTATTGCCGTCCTCTTGTGAGAAATGATTATTGCCACACAGAACAATAAAGACTACTTGGCTAATTACATATTTCTTAGGGTGATTCTTCGTTAAGGAGCACGACAAAATAAAGTCCTTGAACATACATAAATGCAAAGTATAATACAACATGAACAAAATCTCAACCACAGCTATGGGCGTACTGGACTTTTTTGACTTTATAAATCGGCGACGCCGTGGGAACTACCTTCCAAAACGATTAGGAGGCAAAAAGGGACAGCTTTTGATATACGACAGACCCATGGAGAAGAGAAGAGTAGCTCTCGAAGACAGGAATACGCCCATCAATAATTAACCTCTACATTTTCATCTAATGCGATAAGACGGAAGATTAAAATCACTATTGTCACAAAATAATGAAAACAAAGCCGTCGGTCCGATTGTGTACACGATGTGTGGTCTTTTGCCGGAAGAAGGTGATGTTAGTTTCCAATTCGTTTGCCCCGCAGTCGCCATGAGCATACCTACTTTTTTGAAAGTGTTCTCATCAATTCATAAGCACTCCGCACAATTTTAAACATCCAACGGGTCTCCTTAGTAAATTATTACGATTTCTACAGGTTGAGGATTATATTTCGGCCTACGTTTCCATGATAGGCTAACCTACGAGCATAAAAGTCGTCTTGTAGTCTCTTTGAGGGTCGTCAAAAAATACATTACATTCAGGAGGTATGACAGGTGAGTCGAAAACTTGGCTGAAACGGTGGAAAAATGCAACATTTAAATGGTGGTCTTTCATGGGTAGGTATTTGGTTGATTTTACTCGTAGTATTGCAAACTTTTACAAGCCACGACAATCGACGTATAAAACATGACTCAGGTTTCAATGCATTAAAATCATCATCATGAGAACCCTTTGGTTTACATAAAAAGTTGATAAAAATAAAGTGTAACGGCGTACCACAATGTTAACGAAGATCAATTTTCATATGCAGTTTTTTTGGTGTTCACAGAACCACAGTTGGCGGATAACTTCAGCTACACTTCTATGCCTCCGACACTAAACATAATACAATAACACCTTAATTACACCGTAACCAACGATTCTTCAACTCCGCATACATTCTACCTTCCTCCATTCCGTTCAACAGACCTAATATTTACCATCCTATAACTTGCCAACTCAACATTATCCTCCTCGGTCAGAGTGCTCGCCAATTTTCTGCCATTAAATTCGTCTTGTATTCACTTTTCCTGGATTCTTTGAAATTCTCTTAACAACATTCTCTCCTCTCTTACAATGCTTACCAACTCTTCGTCGGTTTTTTCTGCTGATGAGTTCCCTTTTTCCATTATTCTCCTTACCCATGTCTCGGAATTGGAAATGATTCGATTCCATAAAGCTATGCCGGAAACCATCAATCATATCAAAAGTTTCTCATCAATACTAGTTATCCTTAGACTCCGCCCCTATCCTTAGACCAAGTTTCGGAGCCATATAAAACCACCATCCATATTATACGTATTATTCACTAGTGTATTCTTCAAATATTCAATTAAGACCCCTGCCATTGATTCCGTGCTCCATTCAAAAGTTCCTATACCCAAGTACCTATACCTCGTAAATGCCTCTTCGAATGTCCTTTCACCGTACCCACTTCGTCAAAACACTTCCTAAATGGATGAACTGTTCTATCTGCTCGAGGTTATATCAGTTAACTTTAATGCTTATCTCAGCCTTATTTCTTCATAATCTTCTTAATTCCTTTTTCTAATGACCGACACTTTTCCCAAACCTGTGATACTTATTCTGTAATGAGGTCCTCAGCGATTGCAATCCTTCGCTGACAGTCGACATAATCATCCGCTGATCTGATTTGATTTGCTCCCCATCTACTTTCATGCATTCACTCCTTAACTTGCTTTTCTATTAATTTTCTCCGAGTATAAGTTGAGAAGCACGGAAGAAATGGACAATCCTGTTTCAGCCCCTTGTCTATCACTGATTTCCCATCCCGCTTCTCCATTCCATACGCACGCGCACTTGTGCAGTCTGAGACGCGCATATTCCAGATGGGTCGCCTATGCCGCCAATCTACTCCTTTCCGCTGTAATACTTTCATCTATTGCCCCCAATTCACCTTGTCAAACGCCCAATCGAAACCCATGAAGAAATATTCTCGTTGTACTCTCACATTCCTTTCGGTTGATGTTCACATTACTGCTAAGGCATCACGTATACCTGTACCGTTTCTAAACCCTTCATAAACTATCATCCCTTAAATAGTCAACCTAAATCAGTACAAATCAAGGGTAGACTTTACCAATTGTAAATCACCAAACTTACTACGCTCGCTTTTCGATTTACGTGAGACTGAAAAAGAATCAAAAAGACTACAATGAAGTTATTCCCATGTATACACACACAGTTCTAAGGGAAAGGAAAGACTTCAACATTCATTTTATCCTGATCATCATTTTCCAAATTCCGAAACTAAAGAAACATAAACATGAGTTTCATCGCATTAGGGCATAACCCGGTGCAAATTAATTGCAAATAATTAGAGCGTCGACGCTCTTCCACATGCATGGAAGTGGATGTGCAACCTACACAATTGTATAATACGACTATTCTAATCCCGTAGAAACTCATGTATTATAATGCCATAAATGTTATTAAAGAGTAGGTTTTTGTAGTCTTCCTAAAAGTATATTGTGTGCTAATATTCCCTTTCCCGCTATCATTCTTTCACATAAAAAGAGACATTTCAGGCGTGATATGGTGGAATATCATGATTGATTAAAAGTGGCAATTTTACACAAAATAAAATTCAACATTTAAAATCCAACAAAAGATGATGTAGTTACATCGAAACCGGTCGTATAAATAAAATATTTTATTTTGTGGAAAATTGCCAATTTTAATTAATCATTTCTTTCACGTTCATGACTGGGGCAAATGATACCTAAACCTCTCCTTAGATTGGCCAGAGCAAGGGAGGGGACTAGACAAACTCTGAATCTATACCAAAAACGTGCAAAATGTTCTGGTGGTACTTATTCCTTAAAATTTCTAGTTCAGGATCACCACATAATCTGTATGCAAGCATGAGATAAGGAAAGGAGAGAGGAAACGTAGTTGCAACATTGTGATGAATAATAAACAGCGAGATGTGAATCAACCTTGAATGAAAATTTCATTCTGACGTCGATTATACAAATAAATGTCTTTGAATAGACGCAAAAAAAACACATTTCTCCACAATAACCTTGTGAAAGAGCAACTATTGGCCAGAAGTGTGCTAAGATGGCGTTGTGAGTCGTTTCTCAAGCGAACCAAGTGTAAGTTTGGTTTTTAAAGAAGCCCTTTCATTAATCGCTCATACCAATTGCCTTTCCAGCTGGCGGCTTCTGCGGCATCAGAACGATTGCCTACATTTTTAAGTCGCTAAAAAACGCATAGCTAGCTAGACTTTTATCGAAGAAATGATATTGCGAACAAAAGCTCATGTTTGTCGCGTTACAGTCTCGCCTGTGTTCAGCTTTTATTTCCTTTCTCCAATGTTATGCTCCACATTTTTAATGCATTTAAAAATTAATATTTAAGATACCACAGGTTCCCTTCGCATCCTTATCACCTGGTTGACTGGGTGCAGCGATGCCACCCTTGTGTCCGCTGATCCCGCGCTGATTTTCAAAAATATTAATGGTAACTCCCAATGCTTGTTACACAGTTGAATGCTCGCATAAATCGAAGAACTGTGCAAGCTGGTGCCATCTAGCGTGCTCTACGACGGGCAGTTTCACACTCCCGCTTACTTTCCTCGTGGATAGAAAAGTCTTCCCGTTCTTTCGATCGCACAGACCATGGATCCTAAGTTTCGCTTCTTGAGAATAAATTTCAACCAATTAAGAATGCATCGAGGATCACAGAAGACCTTTGAGAGAGATAGGCGAGGGTGGGGAAAGTGATGAGTGTTCTCCATGCGAAGGGCCCCTCCATCTAAATATTTTTTCGCAAAAAGCCGTGATATGGGGAGTGGAGATAGGAGAAAAAAGAAAGACGTAAGAATTATGGAGAGGCTAACCATTAAGGATGGAAAGAGGGTGGAGAAAAAAAGGAAGACTCAAGGGATTACGCTATCGCCGGAATAAGCCATGTCATCATCGAACGTTCGCACAGATTACGAATCGGGACGGTCTCTAGGAAGAGGGAGATAGAGGAAGAGAGAGGAGGGAAAGAAGAGGAAGAAACAGAGAAGTGGCGAAGCGGAAGACGATGCATTTCAAAGAAGAATGCGATCGACAGGAGAGGTCAGCATACGACTTATTTGTAGTGATTTACACGTAACGGTTGATGAAAACCCAAAATATTTCCTCGCACACACGTCATCACGGCCTCTTTGAAGTCCCGTATCGCGTTCCTTTCAAACTCCTCTTTATCTTCGGGAACAGAAAGAAATCCGGTGGTGCCAAGTCCGGGCTGTATGGCGGGTGCGGCAGCGTTGCCACGCCGTGCTTGGCCAAGAAGTCCGACACGACAAGCGCGGTGTGAGACGGCGCATTGTCGTGAAGCAGCCGCCAGATGTTTTTGATCGCTGGCCGGACGCGGGCGACTCGTTTTCGAAGCATGTCGAGCACTTGGACGTAAAATGCAGCATTTACAGTTTGTCGTTCAGGTACAAATTCGTAGTGGACGACTCCCCTTTTGTCAAAAATCCGGAAAAAATCAGTACACCTATCTTCCGGACGAACCCTGTATTCTATTTTTTTTATTTCGCATGGAGATTGTGCCAGAAAGAAATCCGAGGAAACATGACAGATGGAAAGAGGAAGGGAAAAAACAGGGACACAGCGACACCACGGGAAAATGAAAACAAATTGAAAAAGGAGGGAAGGCAGTTCCGATGATAGGGAAAAATTACAAGGTAGTCTGTCGAATAATCCTACTTCGATTCCTCATCCCAATAAAATCCAAGGCCACGTAATGAAGAAGAAATACACAAAATACGAAGACATTAATAAGTAAAGAATACAACTACAAGGTGACAAACGCTTATGAGCTCATCATAGCCTGCAATTAGTCAAGGAAGTCAAATTAAAATTTGCTACAGTTACCACATAGCTGACACTGATCTAGCATCAGCACTACACTAGGATTACCTCTTAGCCGTGATCGGCACTGCAAACAGGGTGCAGGGATGGTGGATTTGGAATTGAACACGAATAAAAAATTAATCAAAAGTTTAGAGCATGAGGATTTAAATAGCATAGCGTAATTATTTTTTTAAGCACGTTAAAAATACGAGGTAAAAAGAGAAGCCTCAATATTTCATTTACATAGACTGCGATGCACTCCCTACCATAACTAACTTTCAATCGTGTCAGTCCATCCTTAACTCCATCTCTCTACCTTACACATCGTGTGGTCAGACCTCGATTCTCAACTCCGAATTAAATAAACTATTAAAATGACATTTAGCTGATTTTTAAGGCATTTACAGATCTGACTCGCTTGCATCTATGAGCTATGCATTCACAGTATGTTCCAGGCCGTAATGGCTTAATGCAAAAGTTGGCTATTGATCATAACCTATTATTTGTGTATACCACTTGCGTTTGCGTGACAACGCTGTGAATGATTTATATTGGAACCGAATCCGTTCCTCCCCCTCAATTGTTTTCTTTCTATCTCTCTCTCTCTCTTTCTCTTTGTTACACCCTAGGTGTCCACGATCAAAGATGGAGCGCGAAGGGAATTAATTTTTGTACAAAGGCTCTCTCCCTCATTCTTATAGGAGGTAAGTCAAAGTGACGTCATGAAAATTCCTGACATCACCCTAACTTAAGGACTACTATTGTCATTCGAGTCCACACCTCCCGTCAGTAACTACAGATGACTCCGCATTTATGATGGATCCGAGGCGGGGACGCGCGAATAACACCTGGTGACGCTGGATGACGCATAAACCAACCCCCTTTAATTAGACGGGGAGTGACGATTCCAAAGAATTTACAATGACGTGGGGCACTTTTGGGGAAGGAATAACAGAAGAAAACTAGGAACGCTGACATCAAATATTTGGCAGGACTTGATCCATCAACGAAGAGTGTTCAAGAATTCCGTATCGATTATTTTTCACTGAAAAATTTTCCCCAGGGTAGCATTCATAAACTGAATTTTCAACGTTAACGCTTGCTAGAGAAAACCTAATCACAGAGCCACGGCAACTGCGAATGAATAGATATATATATATATATATATATATATTACTAAGAGACTAAAAATAAAATAAGAATTTTTTACAGTTTTTTCATGAATCCGTATAGGACCGTACGCGGAAAGGCTAAATGGGGAGGAGTCAATGATAGATCTCTCAGAATGTCTCACGACGATCTAAGATATGAACAACAACGACCTTTTGGTATGACTGTCAGGGACAATGGATCCCGCAAATTTTTATATGCAATTTGAAATGATTCGCATCGACCAGTTTCTCTCCACACCATCTCGCGGCTGGTTTTTATTTCTCGCTCGCTTGAAAATCACTGAAGTCCTTGGGCTACTTTTATTCCAGAAATTTTCTTTCGACGATAACGGATATTTCTTTTCCGAAGGAGCATAATGACAGTGTAAAAGGGTGAATTTTTTTTACATAATATCATTGACTACAACCGGTAAACGAAATGAAAGAAAGCTATGTTGTTGATTTCTACAACTTCAACGCTTTTTTGCCTCATTCGAGCCAAGTTTCGGGTTGCTATCACATACGTTTACTATATAAGAGGACTGTCCAGAAAGTAACCTCCGTTTTCGTATAATAACCGGAGTGGAGGCTTTAAAGAGCATCCGCAGCTGTAAAGTTATAATACAAATCCTCGTATCTCACTGGGAAGCATACGATATATTGTAATAATTATTAACATCAGCTTCCGTTGACGTCAATGTACAAATAAAACGGGAATATCTCATCTTGACTTGTGAGGACCACGGGACGTATAAAAGATTAGATCGACGCTAACCTTAAAAAAATTATACAATACATTCTGTAGCCCTATTAAGGGAATTTCTCTCAATCTCGATTATGCCCTACCATTAGCCACATTCTAATTCTAGCATGGTTGTCTGCATACTCGCAGGCGTTTGATTCAATGCCATACAGAGAGAACCTTAGACCAAGTGGCGGTTGGAGGTGAGGGGGCAGAGGGTCTATGCCCCCAAGGACACCTTTCATGACATAATATTTCATTCAATCAGTTCAAAAAAATTGTTTAAAAGACCAAGCATTCAAAAACAGAAAAAATTGATATTACAAAAACTATAACATTTTAATTCTTACCGATTACACTCTTCTCTGGAAGACTGAAAATTGTGGTCAAAATGTGGGGCCCCTATCCCTCGAAGTCAACCATTTACGCGAAAAAGTGTCTCTTTTTCAATATGCAATATTTGATAGAAATGTCTCAATAAGAAGACATTAGTAAAGCATACCTTTTCAAGCCTTAGTGACTGATCAAATTTAAACACAAAGAATGGATCGCTTAAAACATAAACAACTCAAGTGGAAGCGTATTTTTGGCGGTTTAAAAAAAGATCTCGAGTTTTCTTAACAGTTTCACGCCCGGAAAAACTAAATTTGATATCAGAATTCAAACCGTCATCATCGTCAGCAATTTTTCACTATCGCAATCGTTTAAGCACAAATTTTATTTTCATCAAGGTCTCCTGATTTTATCTGATGATATTATCAGAGCCAATGAAATCGTAGTGCTCTTTGACAAAAACTACTTAAACATCACGATCTTCAGGTTCCGCAGCCAAACTGAAATTTGAACTACGCTGAATGCCATGCACTCCATGAAATATTTTATGTCCCCAGTACGTAACAAGATATTATTGGACTCCTTTCGCTTGAACGCATAGGAATGGACGGGTGGAGTTTTCGCTGTCGTTAGTGCAGTAAGATATTGCACCTTATCATTCGACTGTTATCAAGATAATCCGACTCCCACTCCGGTGTTGCAAACTCATCACATACATTCAAGGAACCTGTTGGTCGGGGCGGCGTCATACCTGACACCTCTCGTCGATATCCGATTAAGGGCGAGGCCGGGTTCCTTCCACGACCTTTCTCCCTTCTCGCTTTCTCGACTGCGTCGATCACTCATCCATTCATCCACTACTGAGAGAATTTGCACAAAATCCCGACGCCTGTGAACGTTCAACTATCAATAGAGCAGCTCTCTTATAAACTCGATTTTCCACGTGAAACTCCATTTTTCCTGGCATGCCAAAAACGCGATCTCGGGACGGCCAGAGCAGGGTGGAATATGGCGAAACCCGAAACAGAAAATTAAAAGATTTGTCGTTTGTCTCTGGAGCGGTGGATAATTAAAATCCATCGATACGTAATGGGATTTAGGGATATAGCATTTATTCCTTATTTTTTTTGCTGAGCTGGATGGGACAACAGTGTCCTCACTCCCCCTGCCTAGGGCTAAACGGAAGACTTCATTTAATTTTTATATATTGAAAAATAAAAACAAAAAGTCATAAAATTAAAATCGTAATGGGGAGACTGAGTAGAAGTATCTTATCCATCTTCATCGAAATGGTCGAGGTTCAAGTATACTGTAAGGGTGGGTGCGGGAGATGGAAAACGGGCATCGCGATGGACACAAGCTGGGGAACCTCTTTTATGGAAAAAACCTGGGTCGGAAAATAAGAAGGGAGTTATGGGTAGGGGAGTAGAATTCGGTCCAGAGGGAGTGGGGTGGAGAGGGGCGGAGGCGGCACGGGGACGCGAGCACGTATCGCGCGCGCACGAAGCGGCGATAGGGAGGGCGCGCGAGTCGGTCGACGGCGGTGCCACCTGACGGCACGGGCACCAAGAGGGAATCCGCTCGCCTCGCGCGACACCATACACGCTCTCGGCGCCGGGATTGCACGCACGCGCTCTCGCAGAAAACCCGGCGACGTGACCGGGGAGCAACCGAGTCGGGGTGCAGGGGATGCGTGTCGGACGAGGCGAGAGGAGGACGGACCACCGAGCATCGAGGCGGAGGTAGCTGTCAACGTGGCGCCGGGGGGCGGGGTCCAACCATCATGCAGGCGAATTCGTGAGTAATCGGGCAGCGATCGTGCGTGCGTTCGATAGACCTCTCGGTTTGTGGGGGCGGAGGTCTGTCGAAATCGAATTTGCTCGGCGAGTGGGGAGTGAAGTCGCTCGGAAAAGGAAACAAAAGACGGGCGGGCGCCCGTAGCGAGCACATGCGCGGTGACACAGGAGGTAGAGTCGCCTTTCTTGGTGGCGATTTTTTATTTTTCAATACATACAACATTACGGGGACGATGTTTTGACCAACGATTTTCTTTACCCTTCACATTCCCCTTTATTGTTTTTTCCCTCACCCCCTGCCAACTCACCTGAAACCTGTATTTTTAACTGATGATGTTGTGCTATAACGAAACTTGGGTCGTGAAATTAAAAAGTTTATGTGGAAAAGCAAAGTGGTTTGATTTATAAAAACGTCAGTGTGAAGATTTTCCACCAAGTTACGCCAGAAACTTTATTTATATATACACCACTTTTGTAAAAGTACTGACCAGAGGACCCGGGTTTGATTCCCGGGCTACCCTCTCTCTAGGCAGCAGACTGTAGCTCCACCCAAGCTATGTGATTTTTCGGGTACCAGATCATCCTGGGAAACCATAACCGGCACAGGGAAAGGAAATGACCCCTCCAACCTGATGTGTGAATTTCTCACGCTGAGGGGCTTTTATATAAACATATATACATATAGGCGGGAGTGAAAACGCGCGCTCTGAAAAGGAATGGTGGAACTCCTTCGGTAAATCGAAAGAAAAGAAACTTGTATTCGATGTTACAATGAAACATAATGATCGCAGACATTCGCAATAAATTGGATTTCATAAGTGGGTGATAAAGTTTACAAATTACATTAGGTTTATCCTTTAGAATGCTAATCATATTCATTATCAAGAATATTTAAATTTCGACTGCAAATCATTTGCCATTTTTTAGAAAAGGTCTATGCAATGCCATAACTTTATACCAGTCCGCTGATCTCAGATTTAAGGTTTAAGTATATGTTTAGCTTAGGTAGTTAGTTGAATGAAAGTTTACCTATCTTTGGAGAAAAGATAAGTATTCGACATAATATAGTATAGTTACAAGTATAAGTACAAGTATAGTTACAACTATAATTTAGCAAATTCTGGCTATGTTAGTTCATTTAAGAAAATACTGGAGCCTTAATTTAATGAAAACAAAATACTTCAGATACCAATTGAATTAGTGGGCCCTATACTCCTCTGAAGTGAACTATTTTTTTCCAGTTTTTTTTCAATTTAAATAAAAACTAAATTTGATTAGAGAATAAATTTAACTCATTGCCAATCCTTGCACCCTACTATTCTCCTTCACGGGGGTTGTTTGGACTTTCGTGAGGCCGTAAAAATTTGGAAATTCTACATATACCTATCACCGACACTTTTCAGTGTTTTTAACTCACTCCGGGGTGCTCTGGTCCTGATGTTGATGATTATGTAGATTTTTAACAGACATAACTAAATGAGATTAATTGTTTTATTCCTCATCCTGTTCCACACAGTTTTCATGTTCTATAATGTTTTAATATTTTTTAAAAGCCACGTGAAAACTCGTAAATTCACAGCGGACGCCATGACAGTAGCAATACTATTCCATTAATTTCAAGAAACTGCGGGAGATGCCGCAACAGTAACTTTAACGGAGTCATCCGCTATGTGTGCATTACAATGCAACAATTTCATTAATTTACAATAAGGAATTCCTGCAGAATTATTACAGGGAAATTTTTGAGACAACATGATATTATTTGTCGATTGTTTACTCCTACTTTACAATATAATAGAAAAGATTCATTTTCTTCAAGAACATACACGTCCTAGAGAACATTAGTAGATAAACATTCCAGTCGTTAGCTCTTAACGTATTTATGCACAAAAAACGAGAATGCTTTTACTATATCTACATTTAAAGAGCGATTATTCGATGTAGGAGTGGGGGAAGGACCAAATCAACGTGGCGTTAAAGACAGAAAGAACTCCAACAACTCTGATCCAGCTAATTCTCCAAATGGCTGAATCGACATGAGAAATCAAAATAGCAATAAAATCGGAGAATCATAAATTTTAGCGCAATCATTAAAAGTGAAACTCGCTGCTCTTCAATTTTAACTTTATGGAAAACTCTCAACTTTTATTCCACATGTGTGAATTTCCAAATGAATTTAAAAGACAATGGAAAGGCATATTATTTTAAACAAACAGTCCAATTTTTCCACTTGCGTGAGTTCACCAGCAAAATCAGGCTGGTATAAGAGGAAAAATAAAAAAAGGAAACACATAATTAATTAACTGATTGACTTGGAAGGACAATTAATTCATAACATGAATGAGACACAGATTGAATATCCTAAACCTTTTGAAACCAGAGGAAATGCCAATAGATTCCCATCCGGAGGTAATCGCACTTCAGCATTGAGGAACTTTCCGAAATAAACCTAGAGACACAAATTGTAAGGCATATAAAACTCAAGAAAATAAGGCCTTTTTGAAGCCGAACTAAAATTTTCATTACCTTGAAAATCACTCGTGTAGGGGAACAAACATTATTTACTACGAAAATCAGAAAAAAAGCTACGTTTTTTTCTATTGAAGACCATTTGGAAGGCAATGTGATAAAGACGTAGACTCTTGTTAAGGCCGTCAGGTAATTGGTTAAAGTATTTCTTTCCTTACAGGCAATGGTGGCTCTTTAAAGTAAAATAGCCCAATCGGCTTTCTGAGTTGGGCTGGCTTGGACGACCGCACATGAAAATATAAAATGAAAAACTTCGGTATGCTCCAGTGCCTTTTGCAACGTCGAGTGCTTTCGGTTTCCTAGTCAACCATAAAACAAAATCCAGCCTCGTGACTGTACTAACTGAAGGTGAACCAGTATACTGAAGACCTAATGACTAGCTTATTCCCTTGCATACCTTTTCAAATAATTATTAATTCATGTTTTAGCTGCAGGAAAATTGTGAAAGCAGTACGTTTCAATGAAAATCAGTTGGATATATGACATTATTGGAACACCCAAATCGCTATTTTTCGCCAATTTACAAGAAATAATCATCAAAATTATCATCACTAAATTTTATAATTAGCAAAGGTTGAGAAAACTCTGACAAAAGAAACTGGGCACATGAAAGTCTCAGGACAGAGGCAAGAATTCTTGAAATGTGAGGTTAAGATAAGACACGCAGATTTGATAGTCAAACTAGTTAAACCGGAGAGAGCAATAGAAGTAATCATTAAATGCCACTTCGCATAACACCGATAAAAAGATAGGAAAACATACGAAAACGGATAAGAGGAACTGTATGCGACAAAGATAATAATTTTTTGTACTAAAACGGCACATAAATATAACTTTCCGAGGAATTTTAGAGCACTTCGGTAGAGGAACAAGAAATTACGAATTTTAATGGTTCAAAGTAAAGTCGAGAGCAGATAGACCCGGCGAAATTTCCTATTCCAATTCATATTCGAAAAGTATTCTTGGAAGTTTCAAGAACAATAACTTGAAGGAAAATGCTTTTTTTAAGTTGATATGTTTGCAAGATATGCTTCACGGAAGTAGTTGCATGAATATTGTGGCCGGTTTTGTCATCCTATGAGGGCTTAGGAGTGCTGGTCTTCTCTAGGATTCAACATTATAAGCATGGAAATATTTTAAAACATGGTGAAATATATTTCATCACGGTTGAAAATACAAAATAAAGGTTATTTATATGATACAGCCTCTGCCACTGCAGGAACCTTACAAGGAGATGTAAATATTACGACTCTGAGCAGTCCATAACAATCACACATGTTAGAGAGATGATAATCTGCTTATTAGGCCACTAAAAAAATCATTAGAACATAAAAATTTCCTTTTTAAACATTGATAATCAATACCGTAAATATAATATCTCAAAGGCAGGCCATACTCAATATTTATTGAATGTGGTCTGCCTTTAATAGGATTTAATATGTATTATTGTTAACTCCGAGAATTCTTATGCACTTTTGAGTTTTATCTTTTCCACGTGATTGGAAATAAGAGTTTGTTACTTTTCATCTGATGCAGTAGTTAATATTTACGCTTATATACATTTGCAATTACTTTTATTTGATGAGAGATTAATTTTTATTAACTTATTTCCACAGGAGACGTGAAAATGGGTCGCTGAGTTCCCGGATCGAAAACCAGAGGAATCCCAAGCTGCTTGGTTCGTTGGAAAACGCGAGCACAATCTCCACTAATACCGAAAGCAAGAGTAGCAACCCGTTCATATGGTTAAAGGTCATCGAGTTGGTGAGTCGACTTTAGTTGAAAAAATAAAAAAAAAGAATGGTCTCGGTCGTGCATTGGTGTGAGTTTTCGTGGAATACTCACGAAATGCGTGATTTTAATTCACAACAATAGGAACGTGAGATTTTCATTCTCAAAGACAATGCACAACGTTCACAGATTCGCAAAAAGGAATCAAAATGTTCCATCACTTAAGAAAAGCAAGATTCCCAAGGTGATTCCCTCAGTCCAGAGAGTATGAGTAACCGTTTTTGGGACATTCCTCTCATCCAATATACTCGCTTAAATTCACCTTATAAATGAGGTCATGATCCTACCAAAGACGCAATGTCAATGGGTCACTCGCTCTGACACGAAATCGAAATTATTTTCCGAGATTCATTAAGTGAACACCAGGAGAGATCTACGTTAAAAATGTGTCTTCTAAAACAAGCAATTTACTCTCAACACGAAAGTGAATGAGCCAAAAAGTCCCTGCCCACTCAGGTAAGCGAAACCAGACATTCGATCGACTACACAATTCAAAACTAGTGGTCCAATGAATGAAGCAATCTTAGTCATGAGGTGATGAAATAAGTCGTGACGAAAGACGACCTAGCTTATCCAAGGCGGGATGGGGAATTTATGGGATATTCAAGGAACGAACGATCCAAGAAAGCATTCAGCATACATTAAAATACTCCTTAAATCAAACTACAGGGCTAGGTACAAGTAGTCCACAACTGTCGTTGCCCACATAATAACTCAAACGACTTTGAAACAATACACCAGAAACCTTGTGGAAAGCATGAATATTTATGCCTAAATTATAATACCATTAATTATCAACAACCTTTTGACAGTAAAAAACTTATGGAAATCTATAATACACAAAAGAATAAATAAAGTCAGCTTCAATATAAAATTCTAAACATATAATTTATTCAACCATCTCAAACATAATGTCAGTAGTTTGCTGAGATCAAATACGTAATTTTTCTAATTTAAGGCATTTTTCTTTCAATATTCTCCCTTAATCATTAATTGTTTTTGGACCCCATTAAGAAATGATCTATTGCATAATGAGATTTTTGTTTTCGATAACAATATTTTATTGTCTCTCATATTAAATGTACCGATGTCCCTCATAAATAAAAGATGGCAAATAACAGCTTAATGCGTAAAATAATCTCGATGGCATGAAAAGTCAAAATTCTAAATTAAAAAAACACGGGAAAAAAGCCTCATAGCTTCTTTTGAACCTTATTCTTTTAACAGCACTTCTTCGAATACTCGATGCTCGCTTAGATATATTTTCACAAGCACAACCTCAGCTTATATTTAGGTAATCTACCGTTTAAGGTAGGTTTTTGGATGGACACAACTATCAAATAAACATTCTGTGACTCCCCACCTAGCAAACAAATCTATATCAGATCCCTCTTCATCTCGGTGTACTTCTTTCCTCCCTTCATCCCGTCAAACATCGCAATCCTGTGCTTGCCCTTTCCTCGTTTGCCCAACATTCTCCCCTCTATTACCCTCTTCAACATTCCACTACCGCTCAATACGCCTTTCATCCATTTTTCCTGCCTCCATAGGATTTCTCTCAACAAACCCCTCTCCTCACCCACCATCTCTAGTACTTGCTCATTTGTTTTCCTTTCGGTCCATTTCACCTTCTCCATTCTTCTCCACACCCACATTTCAAAAGCCTCCAATCTACGTCTATCCTCCTGCTTCAGTGACCACGTTTCCGCGCCGTACATAGCTACGCTCCATATCAGAGTTTTTACGAGTCAAACCGCAATACAATTGAATGTTTCCTTCTTTTCCGGGTAAACTATTCTAACGTGTAGTCAGCAAGAATAATTCAGGAATACTTCTAGAAGATATTTCTCACAAATGTAGAGAGTTTTCCCTATGAATTTTGTCCATTTAAGCATAAGCATTACTTTCACCGACGAACCCCAACTTTTGTGTGTAATGAGTTAAGAAGCCCGAAATCCAAGTGATCACTCTTTCCTTATTATCGTTAAAAAATACGCGTTGTATCATTTTGTTTGAAGGGATTCAAATGTATGCTACAAATTCAAAACTATATTATTTGCTCATTATTTCATTGTCGTTATTTTAGAGCATCTTGAATTAAGAGAAGAGAATAAACGAATAAGAGAACAAATAAAGTGAGGACACTATATGAATCTCCTGAATTCGGGTTGGACTCTGACAACATAAACCAACACCACGACATATAGATAAAACCTTTTATTGAAATAAAGGCTGAGCCACAAGAGTGAAATGACGACCAGCAAAAAGTTCTCTTAATTAAATTTAGTTATCTACAAACAAATTTTATCGCAGATAGTCTTATGAGCAAGGTTCACCACGATTAAGATTGATGCAGCCTCTTGGCGATGAATTGACAGAAATTTAGGACGTAATTATAATCGGCACTCCCCTTTCAGTAACATGGCTCAGCACACTTCAATGTTAAACTCTCAATGTCTAGGCGACAGAGTAATTGCCAGAGTTAATATTCATGAACCAAATTTCATCTCCATGATGAACAACACAATGACACTTGAGATGAGAAATTCTTCATGACTAAACCATCCATTTTTTTAAACGCTCTGCCTAAATATACGAATATTAACTCAATAATGTCTATATTTATGAAATGTGACACTATTAAAATGATTCTAAGATGTAAGAATAAGAGCTTAAGAGTTGAAGAAGTAATGAAATCACTCCCATGGCTATGCCTAAGAGTAGAATATTAACAGATGACAACGCAGAATTCTTTCGTGCAAGGTATAACGTCTTACACAATTGTACCCTGGATCAAAGTTATGAAATAGACATATAGTTTGATGACAAATAAATACGTTAGGTGGTAACAGTTAATTTCCCAAATGAGATTTATTCAAGCTATGTTTCCCTGGCGGAATTACGAGGTACTCGTAAGTGGCTGCTGATATATAGGCACGGAACAGGCATTTCACTAAGTCACAAAGATTTTTTTTTCAAAGCATCACTGGTACGTACAAGAAACCGCACGCAGGAAATCATATATCCTAAGAATGAAATGATTATTTTTTTTTATTTTTGCACATTTGACGAGTAAAATCGGCCAAAATGCCCGTCACATTGCATTCTCTCCATCTCATCAGGTGTTCGCCGCAGCCGTCCTGGATCTGCATTCGGACGCATGGGTCCTCATCCTCCTGGGAAAAAATGGACACGGCGACGACATCCACGCGGCCATGACGCCTTTCATTGCAACCGTAGCGTTCCTTATCTTCGTCCCCGTGTGCGTGCTGGGGCATTTTCTTCGGAGGAAGACGCCGGTTGTCACGGTAAGTGCGTGTGCACCGTCCAAACGGGGAAGCAAGCGAACTTTCTCTCGGCAGAAAACGAATGTGAAAATCGCAGGAGGCTCGAATGAAATGCAACATTGAGATTTTCACGACACACAACTTTACTTGGGAGACTTTGCTTATATCATGGGAATGACTCGACTCTACCTTTACTGAAATGTCAAACAGTTTGTGCTTAAAAAAATAAAAAAAGGGGGTATGAACATGTGATGCCAAACATATAATAGCCTCCAAGATCACATGACATAAAATCATTTCAAACTAGGGAAAGATTTTTTAATCGAAGAAAGAATGGTTTTTTACGCTTTGAGGATGTTCTTAAACGACCTCAACTGATATCTCACCGACATATTATTGCTGCTATTGGTAACATTGTACTATCACCTCGGGATAACTGAAAAAAATTACTAATGTGTAAACCCCTAAGGAGAAGAAACGCTTTCCCAAATTTTACCAGGCTGGATTTGATCTTCAGATTGCAACAATTCAATTAGTTTGCATTCGTCGATCTCACTTTCCTGACAACTTCGTTGAACAATACTGACTGAACTAATAAATCATTTAAATCGTCCTACGTGCATACATTTATCTGCATCATTTGTGTATTTATTTAAAATATAGCTGATAACTGGTCTTTACAACAACGAATAATAACTCCTGAAATTCAAATTTAAAGAAACTGCGGGAGATGCCGCAACAGTAACTTTTAACGGAGACATCCGCTAATATGCATTTCCATTCCAACAAATTCAGAGCGTAAAAATCATTCGCCTTGACCGGGATTCGAACCCGGATCCCTCGATGTCCGGCCGAATGCATTAGCCAGTTAAGCTATCGCGGCGTCCTCTTAAGTTGGTTTAAGAGGACGTCGCGATAGCTTAACTGGCTAAAGCACTCGGCCGGACATCGAGGGATCCGGGTTCGAATCCCGGTCAAGGCGAAAGATTTTTACGCTCTGAATTTGTTGCAATGTTCGTGAAATTCAGCTCTGAATTTAATTCATGACGAAATAAATTTCTCCAGTTAGTATTTTAAAGAATTGACCAGTGTAAGACTGCAAAGAGAAAGAATGAAAAAATGGCAAATTTCGTTTGCAACCGATTCCATACGACGCTTGAAATATTTCGTTTTTTTTTAAATGGCGGGATATCTATGACGCATGAAACTGATGAAAAAAGAATATCAAAACCATTGGCAGCAGCATTGTCATGTAAGCGGCATTGGGCAAAAATCGCACCCGAATAATTCTTCCGCGTCACACGTTCTGCGGATTAAAAGCTTACTGAACAAATACTGACCTTTTTGCAGTGGCTACTTCATTACCATCCCACGCTACGATTCTCGTAATCCATCAGATGATAAGCTAGACCTGTTGTACGCTTGGCGGCTTCCGTTATCATTAAACAGATGTTCCTCATTCTATCCACATTATCCTAGAGGGTGAACAAAGTCACGGCTTTCCTTGGCCCCTACCTAACAGTGACATTTAAAAAGAAGGAACATATTGGTTTACGAGCATTCTTAAAGTAAGTACCGTTTGCTTATATTTAAATATTGGCGCTTCAGAACACAGTTTTGCGCCTGCAGCGCCATCTACTGATTCATTGAGAAGCTATTGCAGCATTTGTTTTGTTTCAGAAGTAGTTTGCTTGTCCGTGCATGCAAACAACAATGTCCGCGACAATCGTTGATCCCGCCAGCTGTAAAGTGCGTTCTGTTATACGATTCTCGTTTGCAAAAGGATTGTCGGCTGCTGAAATTCATCGGGAATTATGCCTAGTTTATAAACCTACAGTTATGAGTGAAGGAAAGGTTAGACAATGGTGCTGTGATTTTAAAAATGGACGAACAAATGTCCATGACGAAGAGCGAAGTGGTAGGCCCAGTATTCTGACCGATGAAATTGTTTCGCAAGTGGAACAAATTGGTTCCACTTGCGTTGGTTCCTATTGGTTCATATAAGTCGTACCGATAGTTAATCTCTAATAATAAGCGTTCATAAAAGGAGTCACTACATATCTTCTGTCACAAGTTGCGTAGTGGAACAAGTTTATATGTAATCACTCCTGCGTATACTACGAGTATGCCTTAGTATGTGTCCTCGCATTAAACTGCGTCAACCTGTAAGAAAATTAAGGTCATCGCGCTAAAATAATCGAACCAAGGGAAAGGGATGCTTACGTAGTAGCCGATCTACTTTCACGATGGTTTGGTGTTGTAAGATGTCAATAAAGTAACGAGAAAACTGCGCTCATAAATAATGGAGAAAATAATCGATTCGGTGCCCAATACAATTTCCTAAGAATTGGGTACATTTAGGTCCAAGCTAATGCATCATCACCATAACCCCTTACATTACAATGATATGAAGGTTCCTTGTGAATGGAAAGATATAATTATCCAATGATTTAATTTTCCAACCGCTTCTCACCAGAATATATATTTTAACGATACCGAGTTCAACGGGCAAGAAAACAGAACTTCTACATGATTGCCCTTTGGAGAAAATGCTTTCAGATATATACTTGTATAAGTAATGACACCATGCAAGAAGACTGAGAAGGTCTCTCTCCTGACCCAAATTTTCATTAGTAAGAGAGCTATCAATAGATAACACTTATTTCTGTGGCCGGCACGCCCTTTTGGTTTGTCGCAGTGGTCGGGGTATCGCGTAAATGAAAATATCAGGGGATTATGATGGGGAAGTGAGGGACCGACCCGGGTGGGTAGCTACATGGGGAGCAGAGGTCAAAATAATCGGTGGGCAGTGGTAGCTTCTAAAGTGGGGCGGGGAGACAATCGCTAAAGAATAATCTCATTAAGCTGCTATCACCACCTTCTCTCCCAAATAGGGCGAGTTTTACTTCCAAATCATGAAAGGGATTTAGGAAAAGGAAAGTTTACTAAAACCACGGAAAGTGCTGTTATATGAGTAATTGAGATCCCCTTATCTATTAGTGGAGGGAGGTATGGAACCAGAACAGGTACTTCCCACATAGACCAGTATCCTATCCATTTACAGCTACACAATTACCCGCAAGCCGCCGCAAGGGCGTGTGGTGGGGGGTGTTAGGTCACCAACCATGCATGCACAATCCCAATCATGTCACCTTTACCCAAATATTAGTTTGGTCGTGCACTCGAAAAATGTCAATCACACGAAAGAAAGTACTTACGTGTAACGATATTCAATGACAGGATCATCATCATCCGTATTTCAATCCTAGGATTGGTTTATTGCAGCCCTCCATTCGCCTCTATTTAATATCAATTCCCTCAATCCCTGATACCTTTTCTGTTTTACGTCTTCCGTAAATATTAAAAAGATGGGTCTATCAAATAAAAAATGACATGCAGGATATGGACAAAATATATATACTGCCAATTCTAATTATTCCCTACGCGCTTCCTGTCATATCTGCTTTGATGTCTAGTTTGATCTCTAACGGTACGAGGAAAAAACTAAATTTTAAATCTGTCCGTTCTACTGTCTATCTCCCTAAATTTATGTAGAAGTACAGTATGTACTCGTACATGATCTGATCTGTCATAGTAAGCGGGACCTGTAATATATATTTAACTTCCTCAGATAAGCAACCTGCCTGAAATTTACGAAGTAAATTTAACCTGCATTTAAACTTACGGTCTACTAGTGGCTCCCATCCTAATTCTTCCAATTGTGTCGTGACACTGCTACCTTATTCACAACAACTTTTCACAAACCTCGCTGCCCTACATTGTACTCGATCTAGTTCCAAAATTAAGCGAACCTCGTGAGGATCCCATACACCTGCAGCACACTCAAGGTGGGGCCTAAATAATATGAAATAACAAAGCTCCTTGACCCTCCCATTTCAATGCCCAAGTATCCTTTTTATGAACTTTTATTTGCTATTCTGCAAATTTCACGAATAAGTTTTCCCCAGGACATATCCTTAGTTATCATTACACCCATGTAATTTCTCCGAACTGCTATTCGCAGCGGCTCGCAGACGGAGTTTAATAAAGTATTCCGATCCCCATTGGGAGTCATGCAATAATTGCATCGGCGCCTAACACGTACCTTTGAGGCGACACTATAGGGCGTGGCAGGTTGTGTTGTGACACCAACAGCATCATCGTGCGTATAATTATGAAAATGCGAGAAATTATTTTGTTGAGAAATCAAAAACAAGCTTGTACAATTCATATCGAGTTGGTTAACACATACGTATTTGTTAGTTAGCCTTTTCCGACCGCAGAAGGTCTCCTTTGGCACGTTTAACGTCGTTCTAGTCGGGGGTTGTTTAAGGGAAAGAGAGCATTAAAATCTGTCGGCAAGAGAGACCAGTTACTTTAGTTTAGATTCAACATGAAACATTTAAGGCAATGACTTGTGGCAATAACCACGCCTCTCTATTCATCGCTTCTTCCTTCAGACTAGGATATGATCTCAAATCCATCTCTTGCTCCATGTTCTTGAACAAAGCAGCTCTGGGACTTCCTCTTGGTTTCTATTCTACGACGTTACTTGATTCTTTCCGCTATCCTGATTGCCCATGTCTCATATCTATATAACAATACACTCCAAACAATCATTTTGATGAACTTTTTTCTGGTCTCTATTTTTATATGGTTATTAACTAATAAGTTCTTGCTGTGAAACGCTTTTTTCGCCAAGGCTCTTTCTCTTGATCTCGGTCTCACAGGATTTTTGTTGTTAATTATACTCTCTAGGATGTAAATATTTTCAAACCGTCCGAGTTAGTGCTATTTATTTTAATCATGCTGTTATTTAAAGTATGGTTTTGGTCTTCTTGTTGTTGATTTTCAATTCAAACTCTACTAGGCTTCCCGCTAAAGTTTAGATTAAGTGGTGTAATCCACTAATAAATGATTAAGCTTTAATATTGCCAAGACCCTTAAGATGCCAAGTGTAACCTTATAAAATTTTTATGGCCTCGTATGAATCATGGTGCTGCTTATTTTTGGATTGGACATTTGATGAATCCGAAAGAAAGAAACTGAACTTATTTTTCATTTCAAGTTTCGCATCCAGGTCCGTCCTCAGGTGGCAATACTTCCTCGGGAGGTGGAGAGTACTCGTTTTTTATCGGAAATTTGTTCACATCGCAATCGATAAGGCAATCTGTATTATCTGTAAACCAACAGCTCGTCTCATTTCAAGTTAACATGTTCCCCTCCATAACCTCCAAGTTGGGTATTTGTCCAAGCCGTCACAGACTTGCACAGAAAGGATGAATCCTGATACGCTAGTTTACCGAGCCCCGGCAATCTTCCTTCCGTCCTCATGGTACGTGAGTGCTTTACGTTCGGATAAGGCTGACAACACATTTCTCGCGAACCTTGCATCCTAAAATTCTTGGAAGACAAATACGAGTATTCCCGCAGTTCTTTCAATCCTTAAAGACGTCAGCCACCTTGATATCTCCCATCCACGCCGGTAAAATTGTCTACTGTGTTCCCATCAACTGTCTACGAATTAGCCAGACAGCAGTTAACCAAAAAAACATAATTTGAATAGCGGAATTTGCATTTTACAGCGAACGTCATGCTTTTTTCATCAATGTCAGGACATTAAGAGAGTGAATGATTCGAGATTCACATTCCGTATGACCGAAACCATTCCGGACACCAGCTCTGACAGATCTAATGAACGAATTATTTTCATTTTCCAAATCAAATTGCTAAGATTGAGAAGCAAAAGTAATTTATATGAGTTTACGATTTGACAATTTTAGGAGGAAGAACTCATAATTCCTCTGTCTAAATGGAAGTTGATTAAGGGGTTCGAGCTTTCGCCCAAACAAATTGGCAATAGTCAAAGATAAGGAGATTAGAGATCGTAGATTACACTGACAATTCAACGCTTACGAATGCACACCACAACTACGGCGAGTGGTAAACACCTCCATAATTGAGTAGTCGCCATGCCCAGCGGCTGCTAAGCGCTAATTTGCTGTGACGGGCAGTAAAATCTTCAAGAAGAGCACAAAGTCTAGCATGTATTGAGCAAACTCCTAAGGAAAACACGACACATGGCATTGCGAAATAATAGTGATTACGCGTGACTAGTCATATTCTACCGGTAGATGGTAAATGCGTTTAATTTTAATTCCCGACACATTAATTTAATGCAACGTTGCTAAAAAGCTATCCACCCAAGAAATTGCTAAACTTTCAAGAACAATTCAATAACGCTTGCTGTGAATATCATTATGAAACATGTTCATTATTATTAACTATTACCTCAAATTTCTAAGTTTTTCTATTTCGATCCACATTTCATCACGAGTTGGATAGGACGCCAGACGAGGTGAACATTTAATTCGAAAAGAAAGTAAGCCAACATTAAAATGTACCCCTTCTAGTGTTTCAACATCAATTACCTTAAAACTCTCAAAAGCACATAGAGAATGAATGTACGAAATAAAACCGATTTTCACACAAATTCTTTCATGTGACAAAATAGCAATACTGACAGTGTTAAAATTATGTCTACGCTCGTAGCCAACGGAATATGGCATTCATTACATATTAATATAGTGGAGAATAATTTTTATACCTGCCGCCGAAAACCCGAGTAATTTAAAACACAAGTGAAAGGGTTTTTTTTAATTCCAGGGATACCATCCACCCGAATTTTCTACTCGGGATATCGGAACGCAAACCCCAGGTGATGGTCCAGGATCAAAGGAGGGAAATGGGGGGGGGGGGGAGGATCTGAAATCCGTGAGTTTTCGGGTACCTAGGTTTTTTTCAACAGTCCTTTTAAACATCGCTCACAGATACGAAACAAAGTTTGGAAAATAATGAAGAAAGTTTGAAAATGCTTTCATTTTTACCATAACCTGGCAATAAAAATTCCTAACAGATATGAAACAATGTATCTGCAATAAACTAATATCCAGAAAACCGCAAGTTCCTCTCCTCTTACGATTAGGCGCACACAACTCGGTATCTCTTAGGGCACGAATTTTATAATTTTGGTTAAAATAACTTCATAAATTGAGTCTGCACCCCATAAGCCATCAGAGAATCCTACAAATCTACTGGCTACTGATACTAAAACACCAATGGGATTCCGTATTTGGTGGTGGTTTTCCGAGGTATCCAAAATTCTTGATTGCCCTTCTCTTTTTCACAAACAGTGAGACTCCTGAGTCTCACTGAGTTCTCACAGCTCCTCACTCCTCTTCTGATTTTCCCAAATCATCCACAACCTAATGTAGCACTTGGAAGTCCCTTGCCAATGGTCCTACTACGTGAATCACAATAGTGTAGGATAGAAAACATGAAGACGATCTGATAGAAATAATAATTGCTTACCATTACTGTTCTTAGCATAAAAATATTGATTTACTCATTCAGTAAATGAACTTCTTCATTCGTTCTTGCGCAGGTAGATATTCGTTTGAAAAGGAGCGTAGTGGAATCCTTAGGAATAGGATCAGAAGTAAATGTTATCAATTCTCCCACTGAAATATGACAGATAAGATAGAATGTCGGGAGTAGTGCCGTATCATACTTTTCGGTGAAGCGACGTTTAATCCTTCAGTTAAAATGTTGACTTATTGGACAAATAAAAATGAATTTCAAGGATAGAAGGAATTTTTCAGTGAGCCGATGGCGACACACAGTCAACACTATAGTTTCAAGTGCAATAAAAGCTAAGTCTTCCACTATCTTTAATGTCATATTATTCTGTGACGAGAGTAAACAGCGCAGCAACGAATAAAGAAGAAACTAATCTCTCCGTTTAAGTTTCTCCCCCTAGGGGACATTAGTTAGGATGAATTTCATCCGTTCATAAAACACATTAAAGGAATAAATTTGGTAAGGTTATTATCCAACTGAAACGAAATGGGGTTCGTGATAGTGCATAAGCTAATGTACAGGCACCGAGAAGGCCCGGGTTCAAATCCTGGAGACAACAAATATTTTTCAGTGGTATCCCGATCCCTCCTTGAGGTGCCTTGTGAAGAGCACTTTGAGTGAGTATGACATCCCTCGGATGGGACATTAAACTGCGGATCCCTTGGCGCCTTTCGACAAGAGTAGGCTAATGCCGACGCCGGGTTTCTCTCCACCCTTAATACGTTTCTAATGGTTCCCGTCCATCCCTAATGGCGCAAATGACCTTAGCTGTCGGTCGCCTCCCAACAAAACCAACCAACGTAAAACAAAATGATATTGATTCCCATGTGTCCTCGATCGCAACCAATATTATTAATTTCTTGAATTGATTGCGGAGAATAATACATTATATTGTGCAGCGTATAGGAAGGGCGTAGTTGGAAACAAGCCTGGAACAGTCTTCAAGAGCGAGACCACCCATTTTCTGGAGTCCAATTCATGATATTTTACCGGTTTTCCGGACAAAAATGCCGTCCCATTCCTTCGGTTTTTTTTAGGAATCTAGTGGAAGAGCTTTTGTTCACGTGGATCATCCCTTAAGGTTTCACGGGTTATAGGTATCATCGAATTCGATCCCGCTGCAGTTGCAGTAGTAGCCAGGATCTGTACACGTAATGACCTGAGGAAAACATGAATTGATCTCATAACTAAAAGGAACGTCTT